>JANHFT010002967.1:57967-69578 GCA_032467955.1 Pseudoxenodon macrops | reverse complement strand
TTTTATTTTCCATAAAATTGATTTTCACATTTCATTTCCACATATAAATTTTACACATCATAATACAAATTCTTTTTTGCAATATCTTACCCCCCCTTATATCATTTTCATTTCTTTACATCTTTTTCAAAAGAATAGTTGTAGGCAAGCCTGATCTGTACTGGGACCACAATTGGTTAGCAAATTGTAACTTGCTTTTATGATTCCTAAAGTATCTCCTTTTTGTATTGTTAACAACAATCCATAGACGTCTGGTATAGGTTAAAATCACAAACTAGGACATTAATAATTTTAAAAAACCATACAGGCCAGCCTCACACATTCCCTAGTCTCTCATGCTAATAATTTGTAAGATAAATACATTGTGCAAGGTCATATTTATGTAGCCCAGATAAATAAATTACATTTAAGACTGAGACAAATATTGTGAGCAGAACTTTTTCTATATTAAAGGAGAGGGTGATTGTAGTGAAGATAGCCTAAGATTTGTAATCTCTTTGGGCTTTAATATTTCTTAACTTTTTTTGAACTTTGGTGGAGTTTATCAAAATATCTTAGTAATTGGATATATAGTTGGAATCTAAATAAACATTTCCCTAAAATAAAGACATAATAAACATAAATAATCCAAGTAGTCCTTTTGTTCTATGGATTTCAAGGGCCATAAGCTTAAAAAACCCAGCACATGCTTTGTAGGCAAATAATTCAAAGTTCACATCTTTTTGGATATACCTGAGAAAGAGTTTACTTAGAAAGGCAGTTAATCAGGGTGGACAGTAGCCCATTCAGAGTTAGTTGGTCCAAGTTGTGCTTCTGCATAAAACTATTTCCTATGTTCTAACATAACATTTAAGAAATTGTATTATATCATATTTTCCTCTTCTCTTTCTGATATAAATATGTGATAACATGTTTATGGCATTTCACTAAAACTAACATATATTATAGTTGATTAATTGCATTAAGTTGCCAATTTACAGTATATGGGACTTTTCTATCTATTGGTTTTTACTGTTGGATAAATTTAGCATTTTCCTGATGAAAATATTGTGAAAGAGTAGTGGTTTAATAATAAGACATTATTGACCATATTGATCTGCTCTTAATATTCTGGCTCACTGTTTTGTCAATATGTTTGCTTACTTAATAAGCTACCTATTTCCAGACAGCTAAGTTTCTGATATTCTTAATGTATGGACAAAAATCTCTGCAAGTTTTTATATTAGCCACAAAAAGAAGCCATAAGAGGATCTGGAATCCTACTGAGGTGGAATGAATTTGACTGAATGTCAAATTGAATAGGGCCTAATCAGAAATGTTCAACAGATGTTACAATTTGTTTGAGATCTTTCAGAGTAAATGGATCCAGAATAACATAAACTGGGGCACTTCCAGACAATTTGTCTTTCTGACTCCCAATTATTTTTATTCTATTTTAAACAGACAGCTGGAGTTCATTAGGGTTGTTCTGATTGCTTGCAGACTCTGAAACACTATGAGTACAAACATGCTTGTGAGTCTATATAATTTAAGGATAATTGATAGGCAGAGAATTTACAGGTAATTAGTATTCACCCTTCTTGACAAAAAGTTGAGGGTAGAGAATAAGCAACTAATTTCCTCTTGTTTATTGATCTATTAACATGTAACTTGTTTTTCTCCCTCATTTTTCTCATATCCCTTTCCTCTAGAAGAGGAAAAGAGAGAAGAAAAGGCTCTAAATTGTTGGCATTTTGTGTTTCCCATGATGATATTTCTACCATTCAGCTCAAATTGTGTCTTCTGTCTTACTATAGGAACTTCAACTACAGCATCATACTGTTCCAATGGGAGTCCAAAAACTGGGAAGTAGGATGAAGCAACAGTCTCCTTCAGCAAGGCAGCAGATTATTTCTTGAAATATGAGGCAGTAATTTTCTCTTGTGTCATCACTGATAAGCATAGCTAGAAACAGAATTTCTTATTGGTGGATATATTGCCATTGACAGAATTATATCACAATGCCAATCATTCAATGACATCATCCTTGGATCAGTGAAAGCTTCATATTCCCACTACTTCAGGGACAGCATTACCATCAGGAAGTTGATTTTATCACCCAAACTTCTTTAAACAGACCCTGAAGGAATTATATGGAAAGCTGTTGCTCAGGTATTGATTCATCAACTTGTATTTTCCTTCATAGTAGCTATTTCCTCTCTGTCTCCCAGCACTCACAGAAAATCTAGTTGGGTGAACTTGCTTTATGTCAAAGGACTGGAAGAGAGTACACACCCAAATTTAACTCTTTGGGATTCATCTGGTTCTTGATAAGTTTAAGGTCCTTGATTAATGTATCAGACTTTTATATATTTGATATGCGTAATTATTTATTAAATAAGTTCCCCATAAATAAATTGGGAACTGGTATTCCTTGGGTTATTTTGCTTACCTGGGATCTTATCTTATCTCATATAGCTGATTATCTGACTCACAAAGGGAACAAAGACAAACACTGAAAAAACAAAGGAACTATCTTTCTCCGAAAAAGGCTTGCTTTTTTTTTCAATGATGAGACCGAGATTCAATAAGTGTTGTAAATTACATAAGTGGTGGCAGTAAATCTATGTTGGAAATGTACCAGCAACAGGGTCTGGCAGTCTGTCTTATTCTCTAATACGGAGCCACTGATTACTTACTTTAGACTTACCAATATATAAACAAGACTTTATCAATTTCTTTACTCCAGTTATACCCAGTGGGGGATCTGTAATTAGAAAGTCTGAAATGGATTTGGTTTCAAATCTAAATTTGAAAGGGAATTGTGTATAACATTTTTGTCTCTAAGTTAGAAGGTCAAATGTCACCATCAAAGTTGTCAAAAACATTGGTCTAAGTTCTTCTGTCTTATGATAATTGTTCTGCTGTTTAGCTTTAACTAACTAAAAATCTATCAAATTGAAATATCTTATTAAACATCTTAAATAACTTTTAAACAGTTGACTGGAAACTGTAACTGTTTTTGTCCCAGTAGTAAAACTGTCTAATTTGTTTGAATAATCAAAATAGCACTTTCCATATGTTATTGGTGGCAAAGATTTAATTGCTTCCTGATGCCACAGTCTGTGATAATTTGGATTTACTGAGATAGATTTCCAGTTTGTCATCAGTAGAGATTTTATATAAATAATGTGTTTAATAGAAATGTAATTATCTTTGGGAAAGTTTTCATTGCTGTGGCTAATGCAATACAAGGAAGTTCTGAGGCAACTGTTCAAGTTGAAAAATAGTCCTAGATTGTATAGGTTTAAGGAACTAAACTGTGCAGAAATTGCTTTTTGGATCTCTTATGTACATTAATTTTCAGGAATGTGCATAGTTATATCCATTTGTATATGGATACAGCAGTATTTAAATTTGGATATGATGGGGATAGTTGGGGAAAAGGCAGGGGAGTAGGATGGTAATGCAGATGCAGATTATATGTGAGACAGATTACAAGTATCATATCAATTGATATTTGTCATGTATTAAAAACGTGTTTTTGAAAGCATCTGAGATTTCCTGAAATCAATTGATGTATGCTTTCAATAGTTTCTTGTTAAAATTCCAAAGCAGTTATCTTGAAGTCCCTATGGTGTCTCCTGAGAGGTTAAAATGCTCTGATATCAATTTGTTCTTGTTCTGAGTCCTGAGGCCAAATTTGTGTCAATTAATTTGGACAACACTGTCCCAGACCTTACCCCTAATCAAATTCTATATGAGCCTTGCCAAATCTATGCATTTGTTGAAGTGAAATACAGCTTACAAAATCTTGTGCCTTTTAATAAAAATTGTTAGAAAAATTATTACCAAATTACTGAGTTTTTGCTCCAATGGACTAACATGGTCCTTCATCCTTCAGTGTCTAACAAGAAGTAATCTATGCATGATCTAAATAATCTTCAAGGTCTAAACATGTTATTCTAGAAGAAAATTTGATTGAAGCTAGTAACAGTATATTTCCTTATTGACTTTGGTTTACACATGGTTTCCCCCTCCCCCTTTCCCCCCTTCAGTGAGTACTGAAGAGTTTCCAGAAAGAACATTGCTGACTTTTCCTCTGGGTTCCAAAATGTTCACCATATGTGGCAAACATATGGCATACCTTCATAATAGTATTAACTAGGAAGGATATGGCAGATTTTTATAGAAACACCATAATGTGAAAAAGTTGCTATAGTACAACAAACAGCTGCTTTTATGAATGTTGTCTATTTTGAAACTAAACGCCATTATTTATGATGTAGTTATGTTTAGCAATATCAAAGTAAGGAAATTAATCAAGCCCAAGTGGAAATGTTCATTTGACTAGCTGTGTGACCCAACTGCAAAACACACTGACAAAACAATTTGCATTGCAAGTTAAAGCACTGTGGTATATGTCTGCAAATGTATACATTTTTAGTTAACATAGTATACATTTTTTAGTTAACTGCTTTTCCTAGCATTGAAACAATATCCCAGATTCATTAACAGATGCTAAATGAAGATACGGTATAATGATGTTAGAGTCATTGGACCAGGAGAAAAGAACACACATCCAAATTGTTTTTTTCTTTTAAGGATAACGGAGATTGAAAAATGAGAAACTTCCTTCCTTCTGAGACAGTACGTTTCGGTTATAAAAATACAATTTCTTCAGAACCATTTCGACTAAACTAAACAAGGTGATAGTGGGTTCTTGAATAAAAAGAAATGAATAAAATTAAATAGGTTTGGCTCTTTTTCCTGAATAGCAAAAAGTAATGAAGTAAAGTTTTTTGTACCATTGCATATGCTTTTCAGGGATATATCTTTGTCCATTAACTTTTCAACACAATGGAGCTTTCTTAAGGAAAAAAAAGATTAGCAATCTTAAGAACTTTTGTCTAGTATCCACAGAGGAAGTATTGCTGGCAATGGTAAAATGAAAACCCCAGTTACATACATAATTGTGTCATATACATCATCCTAGTACATACAAGTATGCTGCCTAGAGTAGAAATGGGTTACTACCATAGAAAAAGGTTTCATCTTATAATTTAGGACACAATTATACATGTCCTAATATTAATTGCCTACAGGATAAATCAGGTCAGCAGGAGAAATAAACTTTACTAGTGGGGTTATAACCAAATTAAAAAACAAGTTTGCACCTTGGTTGTGGGTCATCATAAATTCTATTTTGAAGAATCTTATTTGTGAGTAGTTTTTTTTACAAATCAGTAATTCATTTCTGACTTCTTATACATGTTCATGAATTATATCTCCCTTAAGAAATTATTCTATCTCAAATTCAGAAGAGAGGGTGATTTTTCCCCTCACATCAGGGTGCTTATTCTTGGAAGGAGTTAGGAACTCCATAAACAGACAATATAATAGTATATTTTGTCTTACAGAAAATCTATCTATGTCACTAGGATTCAAAGCAACTAGATAAGACAGAACTAATTATATGAAAATGACTTTGGGAGATGTGGGGGGGGGAAGAGCCATAGCCAGGACAATGGTCAAATAAGAGGCAACTTAGCCTGCAGCTTATAGACAAACAAGAGGCAGTTAGCCCACAGAAAGGAAGCCATAGCAAACATTTCAGAAGTATTCATTTCTTTAGTTTTCTGGGCTATGAAGGTGATGAGGAAGAAATTTACTTTCAGGCTTGTAATATTTTATTAATGAAACCTTTGAATAAAGTAGAGCTAGTCCTTCTGGGTGTGTTATTTGTCTGAACTGCCTTGCAAGACTGACAGCATCTCAATGAATAATTTGTTCTTTTTGATTTTCAAATGCCAGACTTTCAGTTCTAATGAACCTCTGGGCTAGGGAGCTTCCACTTAGGATGTATCTGGTGGAGAAACTTCCCCAGAAAATATTTTACCACATTTTTCTGTAATTAAAATAGTTCTAAAATATCTGCTTTATCTTCAGAAAGTTAATATATACATGTTGGTGTTATTAAATTTTCAATGATTAAGTGTTCAGGGTTTTTTTCTCAGTAAAATTAAAAGTAACACAAGGTGAAAAAATGAGAAAATAATGTTAATTTTTGAAATAGGTTCCTCTCATTACAATATTCCATATTTCTGAGCAATAGAAATTGAGTAGTTTTTGTAAAATTGCACTGAACACTTATATTTATCCAAGAGCTGTTTTAAAATAAAAATTTAATTAATGGAACAAAGCATTCAGGGTTGTTATTTAAGAAGATGTAATACCCATTACCAAATGTTTATCCTCAGATTATTAAACAAGACTGCCTTTATTAACTGAGCTTCAAGTATTTGAAATTTGCTGCCATTCAAATTTGCTGCCATACGTTGAATACAATGCAGCATTGATCACTTGTCAAAATCTAACTATCTAAATGGGCGCTTGGAAAGTGAAAAAGCATGTTGAAAATCCAAAAAGCTTTCTTGAATATAAAGTACTGAAGTGGCATTCTTTGTTCCACATAAACACAATCAACAGCTATGTCTGAAAAGCAGTCTCAGCTCTTCTTGGTATTTGTTAGTTCTTCCCTCTTATTTAAAAAAAAATCTTATTGAATTGCTTTCTATTATTTAAACTCCAGAATCTTGGTTTTCTTCCCATTTTGAGACAGGTAATAAGAACTTCAGTCCTCCAGAAGTTTGTTGAGAACTAATTCCACTTTGTACTGCTAAATTATTACAGGACTGCCATATTATTAAAATGGTATTATTCTACTGGAATTGTTAGGATTTCTTCAAGGTTAAGGTGTATCTTCAAACCTGTTTTATCCCAATAGTATTTAAACATGAGAATATTTCTAATTGTGACACAAGAAAAAAAATGAAGATGTGAAATTTATATTTGTATCCAAGTTACTCCGCTTATAGTATAGAGACAAGGTAAAAATACTATATCTATTTTGAGACATTTTATTATTTGCTTTGATGATACATTTTCAAATTTCATTTCAGTGAGACTTGTTTTTTAGATGTCTGGATTCTAAATTAACTGGGATTTTGAAAAATAACTTATTAAATCTGCACATTTTTATTAAGGAAGGAGAATCAGTTCAGTGGCCAAAGGGTTGGTTGGTTGTTTTTTCTTCTTTGTTTTATTTTCAGAGCATTTGGATGATGACTGTACCCAAAATAGCAATGCTACCAACAAAAAAAACCCAGCCTACAATAGTAAGGAGTGAGAAAAGAAAAATCTTAGATTTGAATCTTGATGGGAAACCCCTGTATGTTTCTATAATTTTTAAAATTGTAAATCTCTGATAAAAAAAAGGAATAAGGTTGTTCTAGTTTCCTTCTGCTTTTCAGAAGTCTCTGGACACTTAGAACAAAAACATAGATCATATTTGAAATCTTATTATTTTATTTTTTTAATCCTGAGATGTTTTTATCTAATTAAATTATTATATTTTCACCAAATGCTTATCTCTCTCTCTCATCCTCAAAATAAATATGCAATTTTTCTACATGAGCTCAAGGATCCACTGTAGCTTCTGTAAATGAGTCTGGTGTATTGATGAATTAAAGTGATTTGATTACATTCCCTATTCAATCTCTGTATACCAGGAATCCATAATTTCATTTATTTATAACCAACTGCCATGGCTACAATTTGCAATAAACTAGGACATTTTTATGATGGAATCTGATTCCATGTCTCATAATTTAACAGCTGACATAAGTAGTTTCAGAGAGAAAAGTACAACATATTACCAGACTCTAGTCTTTTAAAAAAAAAATCAGACTATTTGCTATTTTCCTATTCCATAAAGCCATGTTAAATTCCTGTGAAGGAAAAGAAGGTAATGAGCAAAATTCAGATGGAGCTTACTACCATAAAGTCATCTGAACTATTCCCAATGATGCTGAGTGTGAAAGGATGAAGCCAAAGCAATCTGTTTAACTTATTCCTCTGGCCAGTAGCTGACTTTTGCAAATGTCTAAAGACAGGGAGAATACTAAACCCAGAGAGTTTATATACTCAGGGCCAACTTGAAATATATTATCCCCCTCTCTCTAAGCTTTGGGAGCAACATCTTGTAATCATCATGAACATCAATCAGAACAAACACCAACCTACCAGCAATACAATAATGGGCAAGAAAGATTTGGGACAGTAAGTCGACCCCTTGAATGAGTTATCTGGAGATGCTAAGCCCAAGGGTGAGATAACTTTAATTGTATGTGTTCAAGCAGAGATTGGAAAGTTATTTGCTGTAGATGATGCCTTGAATCTCCTCTAAATCTCTGTACAGAATAGTATCCAGTGGTCTAATAGTGATGAAAGCCAGTGCAGTTTAGAGATTAAAGGCAGTGGACTGGCACTTGAAGTTTGTTGTGTGACTTTGAACAAGTCACTGTTTGTAAGCTTAGCTTAAAGTTGTTTCAGATAAAAATGGGAGGGAGCACTCTGACTTGGCTAAGAATGCTGTGGACAAACAAGTAACAAAATGTCATCATATATATGTTTGCATACTTTTAATAAAACTCTTGAAGAAATTTAAGGAATGGATAGTTTATTGGTTTATCAAAATGTCCATGGATCATATTTCAGTTCTAAGAGCCCACAATATCACACTGAAAATAATATAATTCATGACTCCTTTACCTATTCCTTCTCTTGCATCTGTCCATAGAACTTTTCAAGATTTTGGGGTTCCTGTTGCTATCAGTAATGGAAAGTCAGCAATAAGTCTCCAGTTCACTTCCCCACAATAAAGGAACTACAGGGAGAACTTTTCAAAGCAACTGAGTCCCTTACTATGGATTTAAAGGAGAAGATAACAGGATGCCAGGAAAATATATAATTATTCTAAAGGATGCAAGACAGGTACAATATGCACACTCTGAAACAAATTTTTTTGGAATCAGATCTAAATTGCTATATCACCATATCTATTAACCCTCTCATAAGCAGTATGGGATAATATTCTTTGATTTAATAGTATTCCATAACCTGTCACTTGTACATGACTTGAATGAGAAAAGTTGGTAGGCTCAATGTTATCAAGCTGGCTTTCCTACTTAATGAAGGCATAGAAAATCATAATCTCCTGGTTTATAGGCCAGCACCTTAACTGCTAGACTCATTTCACTGAAAGAAGATTACAATCTCAGGTCAAAATTAGAAGTGGCATTTCGTGTGGAGTAAATTAAGATTAGAGCTTCATTGATTTCCACAACAAGATACCTAAATGAAACAGAAAATAAGATCCCAATTAAGCTAACAGGAAACTAAGTTAATGTGAGTGAAGCAACCTTGCTCCAAATATTATAAAAGTTGCCTCCATTTTCTAGTGACACTCATTTCATGTTATATCTTCTTTACAAAATGTATGTATCCTTAAAAATGTAAACTAGCCACTCATTCACTTCTTTAAAGGATTTATTTTCTCAATAAGTTATATCCATTTGAAGTATACAGATACAAACAGTCACCACATACCTTTTTGACACCTATGGGTAGTTGATTGATGACTGATCATCTCTAAGTGGTGAATGATTGATGACTGCACGTCCCTGTTATTAGCATTCTGGAGAAACAGATTGGAATGTGCCAAAAAAAATCCAAACAAAACCCCACCAAACCCCACTAGAAATGGCAAAATAATTAGTCCAAGAACAACCAGTGAACAATGAAGCAAATTAATGGACAATTGGCTGCCTCATAATGAAGTTGATATAAAGAAACAACTCCATATAATCCTTTTAATCTATGACCAAGAGTTACGCTTTAGTAAAGGCTTCCATAAGGCTAGTAGGAGTTTTCCAATATTTAATATAATTTTTCTGTTGGAATTTTTTCCTTTTCCAAGTCTGGGGACCTCTATAACTGTTAGAATTCAGTTCCTATAAAGTATTGTCATAATAGTAATAGTATTAAAGATTAAATGAGTGAATAACATCTAGAATACGCTAGGCTTGGGAAGGTTGCCTATGCAAAATAAACATGCCATGATTTTGAATATCACCCGAGTTAACTCTGTTAGGACCTAACTTTAAATGAGAAAGTGATCCAGAGATATAAGAGAACATGGTACTTTATTTTTGTGAGGAAAGGAAATCAGAATTATTTATCTCTTCTTTTCACCTCATTATATGCAGCTGGAAAAGAACTGGATGTAGAATGAATAAATCTTTGTTCATGGGAGGAGAAAGGACTCAGTTGTGAAGAAGAGTCTTCAAAAGGATTTTTAATATCTTTCAGGAGACATTTGAAATGCCATTTCTCTATGATATTTGACTAGATACCATTCCAAATGCATCATGACTGGCCTTTTTAATTCAAGCAAGACTGCTAAAAATGAAACCTTTAAAATCCAATCCAGAGAAACTGAAAGCAAGTTAATGGAATGGTTTTCTACCATTTTAATGTTTTCTGTTGCTATCTTTTCAGAATTTTTTTAAAAAAAGAATCCTACTTCAGAGCTTGTAATATTAAGATACAGTATTCTATAAAATCTACTTTGAAAAGTAAGACTTTCAGTAAAGTGCTTACTTCATTTAGCATTTTCTCATTTCAATAACAAAGCTGTGATTTTTAGAATTAGTTTGAGACTGCAACAAAGGTTTGACTTTTCTGTTTTAACAAGTATTTCTCCACAACATACATTTCACATGTTTAATATTAAGAAAGTAATGCTATTTAAGAACATAATATTTAGATAACATAATAGATACAAACTTATGGTAAACCGCTCCAAACTTGATTGCAGAAAATACGACTTCAGTAACAGAATTGTCAATGCCTAGAATGCACTACCTGACTCTGTGGTTTCTTCCCCAAACCCCCAAATCTTTAATCTTAGACTGCCTACTCTCAACCTCACTCCAATCCTAAGAGGTGTTTAAGGGGCATGCATAAGTGCACCATTTTATAGTTTGGGATAATTTCTTAAAGGTATCTGGATGTTTCCAATGCTTGCAGAAATATAAAAGGTTTGGCATTTGTCCATTCTGTTGCCCAAGTGTAATTTCTAAAGGCTACTGATACAAATTAAATTAAATTTAGATAAGAAATTAAATATCTAATGAGTTTAATAGTTTAATTTTATGTGATGCAACAAATGTACAAATGCTGAATGAATGAATGAATGAACAAATGAATGAATGTATGAATGAATGATAGATAGATAGATGAAATCAAAACTAAATGTATAAATGTATAGCCATATTATTCATCTACACTAGAATTTTGGATTAGCAGGCTTGTCAGGTTATATCTATAGCATGTCACTTACAGTCCAATCCTTTTATTTGTATAGATCCCACAAATCAAACATATGATCTTTAGAATGTACTCTGCTCTTGAGCTATAATTACCCCCATTTTCACCTCTTTCTCTTTCCTTTATCTCACTGCAGATATTATAGAATTCCCAGAAATTGAGAAGTGTGTTGAAACCAGGCTTTGCTTCCATAAATAGATAATTCACAACACCTGAAATAAGAAGGTAAGCCCTTAAACATCTTTTTAGATCAAAGTCAACAACTTTAATTTAGGAATTGATGAGTTGTCCCAAAGGTGTTTTTTTTAAAAAAGTCAACTGGACTTTGTTTTTTCTTGAAGACATTTTACTTCTCATCCAAGAAGCTGCTTCAGTTCGGAAGAAATTTCTTGGATGAGAA
>JANHFT010002967.1:33830-50076 GCA_032467955.1 Pseudoxenodon macrops | reverse complement strand
TTCTCCAATTCTTTGCTATTTCTATGGGTCAGGCACACATGTACAGAAATACACAGCAAACAGTGTATATCATCTGTGCTTTTTGCTGGGAGGCAAATTACTGGGAGGCAGATTTTTTTTCTTGTTTTCCTCCCCAAAAGCTAAGTGCATCTTATACTTCGGAGTGTCTTATACTCCGAAAAATATGGTAATTTACAATTCCAGCATCAGCCTCTTTATATTATTAAAGAACAATGTCTTTTTCCCCCAATAATTTATACTTTATTATTCCTTAAAACATCATTAGTGCAAAAAAGTGGAAAAATTGCAGATTTTGCTTTATGAGCAATTTTCATGCTTGCTGTTGAAGAAATGCGCACAAAATACACATATCTAAGTAAAACATCTTATTTTTGTTACAGTGACTTTTAGACCTTAAGATCTAAAATGGCTCTTTTTCTATTAGGATCAGGGGAATTGTAAGAACAAAGAGTACAGTGAGCATGGATTTTCTTTTGAAACATTATCCTATTTCCAATTTGCAGACCCTTGCCTTGAATTTCCATATATCTGCCAACTATTTTTTGTGTCAGGGAACTAAAATGGAAGGAATGGCTTTTGTTCCTTTGTCCCTGGACTGACTACTCAGTGATACTTATAATGGAGAATTCAAATAATCCTCATACTGAGTCTTCATTGTTTATAACCCTTTGATTAAATACATAGTATGACAATGCAAGGATACTTATTGTCTTAGTCCTTTTTAGCATTTTTAAAAATTGCGAGATATTGTCAGACCATATCTAATGGAACACAGTAAAGAACACTGAAAACCCTTGAGAATTCTTTGGTTACAATTTTTGAAGATTTTCAAAATTTAAACACCTTGCAATATAGCAACCTATTTTATACATATAATGATAATAAATGCACCATGCAATGATTAAAAAATTATTGGCAACTAGTTGACCTTTTTTCCTTTGCTTCTTACTGTCACTGTTGGAGGTCAGATTCAGAAACAGACTCTAAAATAACTTTCAAGAATATCTTGTCAAAGCTTCATAGGAAACTGTGGTTGCCTGCAGTTGCCTATTTCCAGCTATATCCTTTGCTAAGGTAATTGATAAGGAAGTGCTAATATTTTTACTTAAAAATAGCCTTACAGGTGGCACTGTAGAAAACTCTTATTTTATATATAAACTTAAGACAGCAAATATTTGCAAATGCTACAACTATCCGCATTACATATAAAAAAGAGTTTGCATTCATATTGCAACTAAATTGCAAACTAGAAACAATGCTTTAGAGAGTACAACCCACCTACCCCATGCCATCTTTTTAATTATTACTTAGGATATGAAACTTTTGGAAATAAGCCCGAAAATGACAAAAGAGCAGATCAACAGAAATAAGGATGTGATGATATGGAACTTGATTAATGGGTTCCTTCTTAGTTCTCCAATTGTTAACTTTCAGTGTGCAATGTACCATTACAACCTGAATTCCTCATCTGGCATCTTAGTGTGCATTTGCAAAATAGCAAGAAACAAATCATGTTACAATGGAGAAGCAACAAAGGCAAACTTATTTGGCATATTTTCCTATATATTTATCACATCAAAGTACAAAATGCTCATATAAAAAGAATGAGCAATACATACCATTCATTTAATGGTTTCCAGCAATTTAAGATATGTCAGTCACTGCTCTAATTAGTGCTTTGGACACTTTTTTATTTCCCCTGCATACCCACATCAAAATATATAGGTCCATATTCATGGATGTTTCTTCTTTTCAGATGTTTAATGGATTGACTAGTTATTTTTTCCATAAGCAATACTGGTTTTGGCACATTCTGATCCTCTGAAGATAGTAAGAATATAAAGGTGAAGTCTGTAAATAGTATATATTATATATAATTTCCTGATTCTTTTTTTTAAAACAAAGCAAAACGTCCTTTTATGCCATTGTACCCAAAGATAGATCTTCAAATTCATCAACAAAAATAATAAAAAAATCTAAATAGTACACTAGAAGACCATAGCTATGTTCAAAAGTATGGCTCTGCATATGTTTACACATTGCGGGGGTTATTATATTGGCATCTTTTGGATTTTTTATTTTAATTTTCTCTCTTTATGATGTGAATGTTTCTAATCTAGAACATTGACACCCTTCACACTGACAGACAGTACAAATGTATATGAATACGTCAAGAGGTGAGAAAGAGAAGCAAATGAATTTTGTACTGTTTTCAGCAGTTGTATTTTATGCTCAAGCATTGCATTAGAAAAACAAAGTTCTTGTACTGTGATGATTGTAGGCTAAGAATATTAACAGTGCCTGGATTCTATCAAGGTTTTTCAGTTTTAATGTATACTAAATTTTTACTACTGTTGCTGTAATCTTCTATTAAAGTGGTGTTAAAGACTGAAGTGTATTCAAGTTATGTTGAAAAATTGGGGTCATTCTTCTAAGCAAAGGGATCCAGTTGATTTTTGGAGAATGCCTATTCCCTTTTGACCAATTTTACATGAAAAGGTGCACCATTCATGATTTTCCAGTCAAACTCCTGCAGGGTTTTATTGGCCAACTATGTACAGTAAGTGTGGAGACAGAAAGATGTATTACAATATTAATAAAATAGCTATTTTGTTTGCAAGTTTATTTCACAGGTAGTGATACTGACTAAAAGCAATCATAGTCATTTTGATCCATGGGAAAAATCATCACCATACTGGGATAATGCAGCAAAGTGTTGTAAGTACCATGCTGTGAAGCACAGAGCTGCAGAATATCCTTTTAGTTCTCCATTTCATTTTTAGGCAACACATATCAGAGCCTAAAGAGCAGTCGCTGAATTGTCCTGGAAGTGAAACTGTTGAACTGAAAATAATCTTCAGTGGAATTAATCAGTTGAATCATTGTCTAATCAAATCATTCCAACAAAATGTTGTACTGTCTACAAAAATATTCAATGTAGAAAGTCATGGTTGGATGATGTGTTTATTAAGACTAGTCTAATTAGCACAAAAACTGTATGCAAGATTTTATGTTTTCTAGAATTATTAATCAGATGAGAGTTTCAATTTCATTTAAAGGACCAGAAAGAAATGAACATTAAAAAAAACATGTTTCTAGATTTGAAATATATAATTATGTCAATTGCAAGATAGCTATGAATTTTAGACTGCACTCTATCAAAAGGGACCAAGGAAAGAGACCATCTATCAGCTAGGAATTATTATTAAGGCTTGTTAATATGTTGGTGGACATCCATATGCTTTTGAAATACAATTTTCATTAGCCTTTGCCATGCTTCAACTAGAGAAAATGCTTCTATGTCTTTACATTGTCTTATTTTTTTTCACTTGGTTGGTTTTTGCTTGGTTGTCAACCAACCAAAATGATTGGTTATGGTCCAAAGCAAAGAACTATGAATCATACTGTTATCCAGCTTAGAACAAGATGAAATGAGAGAGATTTCAATTGCTGACTTTAATGTTTGTACTGTCTGGTATTATATTAGATAAGGTGTTTGTTTTCTTCAGAGAGATATAAATTTAAATTAATTCAAACATGACACATCATTCAAGAACAGTAAAAAACAGACATATGAAATATGTCATTATAAATTCTACTTTGCTAGCTATATTTTATTAATTATTTATTTATATTTCATATTTCTTAAACACCCACCTCCCTCAGATTAATATACATTATATATTTATATACATTATATACAGTTATATACATCTAAAAAGCAATGAACACTATTCTGGCATATTATAAACTCTTTTGCTTATTATGAAAGAAGCCTTTAAGGAATTTGAAAACTCTCCATAAATAAAAAAGGTAATGTGGGTACAGGCAAACTGTGCCACACTAATCTAAGTTTGGATTAGGATAATGTTTCATTTAGGCATTTTGTGTCAGTACAATAAGCAGAGCAGTGAGGCTTAACCATTCATTGTTGCTGGAAAGATATTACATAAGTGGAAGGAAGAAGGGTATTATTATAATACAGTAGATGCTTCAGAATTAAATATATTGTTGTGTCCAATTCTCATGCATTTATTATTAAATCACAAAACAGTTTTTTATCTATTTATTTACCACAGTTGTATGTGACCTGATTCCCAACTACTTTGGGAACTTCACAAATAAAACAAGATTGACACACTAATAAGTTGAAAGTGACGATGATGATGACAATGATTATGATGATGATAATGAAACAAACAAACAAAAAAGATAGAGAAAATGACAGAACCACCACTCTTCCCCACCAAAGGCCTGGGAAGATTCAGTTCTTTGAGGCCCTTATAAATGAAAAACAGGTTTACCTCTATGTAGTTATTTAATTTTATTGGACAGTAATGGTGATACTTGGCTGGTAAAAGGTGACCTCTATCAAAAAAAGGTGCCACATCAGAAGCTGAATCATTTTATAAGGAGTGTAAACAAAGAACCAAGCCTAATGAACAAGAATAGCATATAGGAGCAACAGATATAGCACATACTTTACATCTTAAAAGCAATAGTAGGGAAAAAGAGTTGTATCTGTGTTCAAAATCTCCACATTTGCTGTAGAGCAAATGGATTAAAATAATTAAAGGAAAAAACCAAAAACAATATTTTTGAAAGCTAATTGCATATATTTTAAATAGTCATGAATAGTTGTGAAAGACAACTTTAATAACCTCAATATTATTGAAAGATACATTTTACAAAGCATAGTCATTCCATAAAATGTATTGTTTTATTGAACAATTCTCCTTCAGAGAGTAGCAAAATGCACAAGAATCTCAGTGGTACTTGACTTGATACTACTTAATACTGAAGATTTAGCAAAGAAAGCAGGAATAGCAGGAACATTCATAATTTACAGACTAGAGATAAAAAGTTTATTTTTAAACAAAAAGAAGCTAACAAAAACAATGATATTATATCAATGAATCAGTGAAGACAGGAAAAAGCTAACAGACAACAAAGAAAAGGGAGAGCCACCAATTCCTTTATACTGGTGATGGTGAACCTATGGCATGTGTGCCACAGGTGGCATGCAGCGCCCTCTCTGTGGGCACACGAGCCATCACACCAGGTTCGCCATGCATGTGTGTGTGCATCCTGCCAGGCAGCTGGTGGTTGGGTCTCTATCATGCATGTGCACAGAGGTGGGGTGCATATGGGGGTGGGGTGCATGCTGGGGACCATGCACACATGCATGGGGGCACACACATTGCATTTTGGGGGTTCAGGCATGCACTTTGGGCACTTGGTCTGGAAAAGGTTAGCCGTCACTGCTCTATACTATTATTAACAGAGTTGAATGACATATACAGAAGCCATTCTTTGTTAGATCAGTCAATACTGATCTGTCCTTATGAAACTTTTTTCTAGAGGGACACTTGAAAATATACTTCTGCAAGACATACACTACAGTATAAGCCCTCACAATGCCAAGGCTGTGCATCCCTGTCCAGGTCTTGTATGCTTTTTCTAGGAGAAAAGTTTCCATTCACATGTTCCATTTCTTTAATCCTTGTAAACACTTTAAAAAGCCTTTGAATATTATATATGTGAGAAATTGCACCAAACCAAGGAAGGAGAGAAAACAGAGAGAAACCTTTTAAATTACCAAAGACTCATTCTTTATTTATTTAAGTTATTTGCCAATATAAAGACCCTGTCAGTGTTAGCAATATTGCTAAAATGCCAAAGAATCTGCACTTTAACAATAGGTGAAAGTGTTTCTTTCAGAATTTTTTTTTTTAATTGTTTCTGAAAATCTGTTTTGTCAAGCAGAAATGTAATATAGTGACTGTAAGGAGGAACATGACCTAAGTGATTCCTCTCTACTCCATTAAACGGAGGGGGCAGAAGAGAGAATCATAACCAATGTACATTTCTAACGTTAAAAATGATAGAGGACATTTCATTTTTTATTCATTTATTCATTTCATTCCAAATATTCTTTTTAGTTTTGTCATTTTTTTAACTTCCTACCTCTCTGTGAAATGAATGTACTGTAAGGTGTTTTGGACTCCCCCTCCCCCACCTAGAATAAAAATTCCCTCCTCTCTGGTCAAATGGCTTACATCTTCAACAATGATGATTCCCCCTTTCATCTTTTCAAAAATCAATATAGAAAAAAAATGTATCCCTAGAGCTCTTTCTGTGGTCTCTGAACCCTTGTACTATATAACTGTTCTTCTGCAGTATGTATTAGAGGGGGGGGGAAAACTAAACTATTGTGTGCTGGATTGTGCTGGATAACATGTTCTGAATAGCAAGACTGTTCTTATCAATTCAACATGTTAAACTTTTAGGGTAATAATGAATTGTGATGAAGCATTGGTGTACAAATGTCCAATCTAATTTTGAAATCTGAGTATTGTTAGTGTTACAAAATGTTCACTCAATTTCCTTATGACATGAATGTTCTCTTAACAAATTGTCTGAGTTTTCATGAATAATTAAATTTGTCTGTTATATACAGGGCTAATAACTGAAAAAGACCCCCAATAAATGATATGTATGCTCTACTCACTTTTAAGAATACAGTACTAGCTTAACAACCAAGCATAGATGTTAGCTACTAAAATTTTATCTATCCATCTCTAAACCCTCTTTCTTTCTTTCTTCCTTCCTTCCTTTCTTTCTTTCTTTCTCTTTCTTTCTCTCTCTCTCTCTCTCTCTCTCTTCATTAAATAGAATAAATTGTATTAAAATATAGTACAGATTTAATATCTAACTAAAACTACATACCTGAATGAACTACAAGGCTATGAATATGCAAAAAGAACTGGGGCAGCAAAGATTGCTTGGTTGCTTGGTTTAAATAAAGGTATAGAACAAGCAAAGCAGCTCTTTGTTCTGCTATGCCCTGCTTCGCACAAATCCTCCAGCAGAAAGCTTTGTTGAATGCTGCAAGATAATACACCTCTTTATTGATGTTAAGCTACGTTGCCTTCCTTAGGTTTAGAAACAATTCAGTGTGTTTTGAGGTCTGAATAATCAGGTAAAGTAAAAGTAAAAATATTAAATGCATAAAGTAGGTTCCAGAAAAATTGCTTTCTGTAGAAATACTACACTATGAAGAGTTTAATGTTAAGATACAAGAACAAAAAATAAAACTCTTGAAGACAAGGGCGATAGCATGATTGCTAGAATAAGAAAAAAATATTAACAGCTGAGCTGCTCCCTAAGTATAGATTAGGCCAGCATTGCAAATGAAATAGGTTTTAACATTTATTGGCTTGAAAGCCACAATCTTAACATGAGGCTAGAAGTCATATTTGGAAGGTGTTTCAGAATTTTTAGGAACACCAAACATCCAAAGGGACTTATTTTACTTTATTACCTTCTACCCATCAAAACTCTCAAAAATACAGAAAGCAGATCCAAAACTTTGGATCAATCTATTTTGAGCTCTGGAGAAAATAAATATTGTAGCCTTTGGGCTATCCTTTTAGAAAATCAGAACAGAATAGCTTGATATCAATTCACTCAATACCACCAAAAATTTAAAATAGTATCAAGCTACCTTTCTTTGCCTCAGGACCTGACTTCTACTGGATAATATGTACCACTTTGGTGAAGGCATGTGTGGGTTCTTTGTTCATAGAAGAGAAGGCCATTTAAATTATGTTATTTAGGGTTAAAAAGAACTCATCAGTATATTAAATTTGATTCAAAAATATATAGGTAACCATCAGGCTGGTAAACTATTGTCATAAATTTTACCAAGCTTCCATAGGAAGGTGTATGACTGCATTGTACATGTTAATCCAGCCTAAACTGATTGTAAATCAATCTCTATTTAGCCTAATATAAATTTAATCAGGAGATCAAAAATTATAGCTCAGTCTGCTTTCAATTTTTTTCCAGTTAGATTGTCAAAATGAAAAATGAGGCAAAACAATTAAAAATCAACCTTGGTAAGCTGAGCTTTCATTTACAGAAGAAATCCCAAGTTTTGCATTTGGTATTTTAGGAGCAATTCTAATCTTGTCAGGTGCAAGTAACCAGGTGCTTGATTTCTTGATTGACTTGAGTTCAAAGCACTAAAACTTATTGCATGCTACTTATACACAAGAATCTGATCTACTAACAGTTAAGGCAGATTGTGGCTAGATAAAGCGTAAATAGAATTCATGGGTGGGGGGTGGACTTAGTCTCTTGTGGATGCATAAGTATTCCAAACTGATGACACATTTGACCCTGCCTTTGTGCTCTGATTGGTCATCTCCTATAGATTTCATGCTCTTATCCAAGTTTCCTCACCCATAATATTTTTATTTCCTATGAATTAAATGTTAGTTTATATTATCCTTCATTCCCAAATTGCCACCAGTATTCATAACTTCCTTGGATAGTAAATAAGAAACAATGTTTTGTGAAAAGGGAAAATATTTTGATGACTGAAATGACCTTAACATTAAAAAAAAAAGATAAATTTAATTTTAAATTAATTTGAGGAATAAAGGATTACAATGAAAATCTATCTCCATTTGTTAAGCTAGTTAAGTACCTATACATTAATGTGATGTACTATAATGAAAGGTTCCTGCTTGTATGATTTAAAACTCTCCATTTTCCTGAAGGCTAGGCTATTTAGCAGAGCTCTTTCTTCCAAGTGTGGATCCTGTTTATCAAATCTGTGTCCAAAGCCCATGTTTTCTTCTCTATATTAGTCATCTTTATGCATATTAATAATATGCATAGTGATCACCTATTTGATGATCACCATAGGAATTGCCAGCCATCAACAGCTGCTAATGATGATCAAGGTCATTCTAAAGAAGAAATCATTGTCTAGCCACAATTATCCATGCTTCATTAACATTCAAATTGCATTTCTCCAAGTTTTATACATGGGATCACCTTTAAAGACCAACTGGAATTTTAAAGTTAATTAAAAGTATGTTTACTATATTCCAGATCAAAATTAGGTATGTTGAATGTAATAATATTCCAGCTCTGGAACATCTTGAATGCATTCCGCATGGCCAGATCTTTTAAACTGAATTTTTCAAAACAATTTTTCCCTAAATTTACTTTAATTTAAAGTAGATTATTTATTCATGGCTACTTTCATGTTTGACTATGCTTTATCATCCTTTATGTTCATTTGATACTATTTATATTTTTTGTAGATTGATTTTATTTAATAATGTTTGAGTTTTTAATTATCAAGCTATTTTGAGCATAAATTAATAAATAAGGCATATTTAAAATTCATATATAAAAATTTAAATACAAATTGGGCCTTATTAATGTAGTAATATCAGATTTTACTTTTAATGCATTATTTTACCTTCTTTTTTGTTGGTGTTACTGAGAAACTAGGTGATACCTATTAAATAGGAAGAAAAAGAGCTAAGAATTTGAACAATGAATATAAATAAGAAAAACAGACCTTGATTTAGAATGACAAAATGAATATATAGAAGAGAGTTTTCAAACAAGCATTTATAAATAGATCATTAACTTTTTTTTAAAAAGAAGAGTTCCTGTATCCCAGGAACAAATTATTATGTTGAAACATTACCACATAATATACTTTATTTTCAAATATGAGTGCCATTAGGCATACCATTTCTCACCTAATTAGTTGGTGTCATTGTTTTTTATTGTTTACACTTGCAATATATATTTCTTCCAAGTATTCGCTGAACATTTAGAATCCACACTAATGTCAATCATATGAATGGAATTAGAAAAAGGTGGACTATTCTGAGGGAAACTACAGAAAAATGAGAACGGCACATGTCTCATTCACCTTCTGCATTTTTTTTACAAAATATGCCAATCTATAATTGCTAAGTTATTAAGACTGATATCAAATCAAAATGGGTATTAAACTAATTGCTCAATTAGTTTGATACCAATACCATTCTTTACAGGGGTGGGTTCCTTTTACCTTCCCTACCAGTTTGGGGAAATGACGGAAGTGCACGTCCCCGTCACTCCCTTGTTAAAATCATCTGTGCATGTACAGGAGGCTTTGTGCATGTGCAGAGGGTTATTTTCAAGTACATTTTGCTCCAGAGAAGCAATTTCATGGTGGAGGACCGGTTCGGGGCATGTCCAGCCAGCCGTTGCTGCTGGTTTGGTGAAGGGGAGGCAATTTCTGCTATAGGTTCTGGCGAACCAGTCCAAACTGGCAACAACCCACCACTGATTCTTCAGAGCAACAGATACCATCAGAAGATGGGAATTCTTCTCCAACTGAGTCCAGAGACTTTTCTGCATTGCAGCCTTAAAATGCTTGGGTCTCATGAATAGGCTAGTTGGGAAGGATAGAAATTAAAAGTTCACTTTCCTAATTTCAACCTGTTTACTAGACCAGTGAATCCTTCTCCAACTTTATCCTTTCCAATTCTTTTGCAAAAATAAGCACTAATTGTCCTTCCTCTCTGTGGTGAGTTTGAGCATATGTGATTTCCACTTACAAACCTTCTGTATGTACGCCCTTCCAATGATTCCCCACCCCAATACATAATATCTTTCACATGTCTGATGTAAATAAAAGGAAACACCACTCCCCCCCAATACCCCCAAACATAATTTTCCATTCTTTCTACCACTTAGGTAAGAAGGGAAAAGTGAAGAGAGAAAAAAAAGAAACATTCACAGTTTCATGAGGCAACTTTAAATGAACAAAAACAGTGAACTGGTAAAACAAAGAAATAGGAGAAAACTGGACTTACTCATCAAGGTCCTTTAAAAAGAGGCAGGTGGCATAGAGAAACAAAATGGCATCCAAGAAAAATGATCAGTAATCCAAGTGGAGAAGACATTCTTACCACAATGAACAGTAGCTAATAGATGGAATAGATGTTTTTGTCTATGGTACAGTGAAGCAGAACAAGCAAACTGAATGGGACGCTTGTGCCAGCTAAGTTAACATTTAATGCAAATAGGACAAGACAGGCAAAGTTTGCCTTTCCAATGGACTGGGATAGGCTGAGGACAAGAGTGGGTATTCCCACCCTAGAAAATTAGTTAGTGGCCTATATTTGCACTGAGGACATCTGGTCCTGCAGATCAGTCTAGAGAACCTTTCAGGGCAAATTTGGTAATTGGAAGTGCTGAATGATACTAGAAAGGAAGTTTCCATAATATGAATGAAATTGCAAGCAAATGCAATAAGCTTCTCAGAATATCTTCAAATTGTGAGGTGGGCACCTTTTTCAAATCCAAATAACTACAATTTATATATAATATATATAAATTATATATATTATATATAATAATATATACAATTTATATAATATATTAATTTAGTGCCTACATTTTATACACTTTACCTAATGTTTTCTCAAAGATGTATTTTAGAATGTTTTCAAGTACATATATGATACGGGCATGTAGTTTGGGCATGTTTAAAATTTTCCTGTGAATAATTGTAATGAATTTATGGACTTATGTTGTGGTCTTAAAAGGTGGCCACATAAGTGCATTTGTTGTTTGATTTTTTGAAAAGAACTCTTATTAAACCTCAAATATCATGGCAAAATAAGGAGTGAATCTCTTGAGTGTTATGTGATCAAATTTCCATTATTGCTATCTATCATGCTACTCACCTTTGACTTTCCAAGTTAGCCATAAAGATAAGTGAGAATCTTCACACATTTATTTTGCCATTTATATCTCTCCCAAATTTGCAGTCTTTCTTTCTCTGTTTTGAAAAAGGTAACATTAAAAGTGTGGTACCAAGCAACATTCATTTTATATAATATAGCAAAACAGTGTTTGAAAACATTGTGCCCCCGTCACTCCCATGTTAAAATCATCTGTGCATGTACAGGAGGCTTTGTGCATGTGCATGTTTCCATATACAATTTCTAACAGATTTTGCCTTCCCCCAGCCCACAGAAACACTCTGCAAGCCTCCCAATCCTTCTGCACACCCTGGTTTTGAGAAAAACAGGCCTATTTTTCACAAAAATGGGATGTAGAGGCCAGGCTTCAGGAGGCTAAAATTGCTGTATTTGGTGTATAAGATGCCCCAACATTTCCACCCTCTGTTAGGGGGGAAAGGTGCGTCTTATACTCTGGAAAATACGGTAAGTTAGAACCCACCCCTGCATCACATGCTGGCCACACCCACACCCGGTTTACTGAAAGGGGAAAAAAAAATCTCAATATGTCACGTGACTCTGCCGTGATGATGTTAGTTTGATGCCCCTGCTATAGACAAATCAGCTAAAGCTTTAGACCACAACTAATGTTTCCTTGGATAATATATCAGGATCCACAGCACTGCAGATTTTTCCCCTTTGATGATGAAAATAGGGACATGAAATTCAAGTAGTTTTATGGACAATAGGAGAGTATTTGATAGGCTGTACAATTTCAATCTTAAATCATTGTAAATTGTAGCTAAATATTTAAAAATATAATTTTAAAATATAATAGTAATTAGGTGGGAATTTTGAACAATATTATTTGGATTGCATGAGAGTGAAAGACATACTTTTTTCAATGTTTTTTTAATTATTATTTCTGTATAACCGTTATAAATGTGTTAAAATAATGACATATCTTTCCAATAAATGTATTGATATAAAGGTGTCTTTCAAGAGAAATAATTTTTCTCATAGAAATTCCATTTAATGACTATATTTTAAACTACAAACACTTTTAAAAATTGTGGTGATGTAGAACAGGGGTCCCCAACCCCCAGTCTGTGGCCCAGTGCCGGGACACAGCCTATTTGAAATCAGGCCATGGAAGTGGTAGGTGCAAAGCTGCATTTGTGAAAGTAGTGTGCAAATATGCAAAAGCATCCCCTCTCCCCCATGCCACCAGCACCTCTGCTGGTCCATCAAGCTAGAAAGGTTGGGGACCACTGATGCAGAGTGTAAGGAAGAAGACCTTGACAGGAATCTGTTACCTAAACAAAAGGAGCTGATTTTTTTTTTAATCCTGAGAAATAGATAATGTTCAGAAGTGCCTGGCGCAAGTGACTCCATAATTCACTGAGGTATAAAAAGGGGAAGGTGTTGCAAGTGTATTTTATTATAGCCAAACTCATTAAAATAATTTTGGTCTTTCTGTGAAGTTGATTTTCTAGTCTGGTTTAACTAGGAGCTGACAGATGGATAGAAATCTAACCAATTACTCAATCTTGTGGTTGGCAAATGGGCATTTAAGCAAAATGGAAAAGAATTAAATCACCCCTCATCAGCTTTATACTACTGTCACAAAGTATAATAAATCTTAAAAATATAATTATCATAGTCATTTGCCAAAGTAGTCTGTTATTATTTGAGTGTTCTTGTTGATGATGTTATCATTGCAGACATATATGCCATGTGTTTCCTTTTTACTGCATTTCTATAATTAATTATATCTGAATACAACTAATATCAATTATTTTTGAGATTTGTTGATAATCCTATACCAAAAAAGGTCTTTGAATAAGAAAAGGCAGGGAGAAAATAATTCAGAAATTTATACATTATACTATCAGGATTAAAATTTTGCATGTTTAACTGCATTTGCGATAATTTCTGAAGATATAAGGAAACAAATTAAACTTGTACTTTGTGCTTGACTGCCTATGACATTTTCTACCAGCATACTGTGAAAAGATCAAGATCGCTTATAAATTTGATTATTGTGGTTTAAAAAGTATATCAGTATAGTCCAATTTGGAAGGTTTTGTATGAAAAACAAATAATTGAAGTCAACAAAAGCATAATGATAAAAGGCACTGCAGAATTCAGGAAAATCCAAATAAGATAAAAATGAATTGTTCCCTAAATATTATATTAATGTTGTAATAGGAGCAGAGATGAAGGATAAATTCATAAATATACTTCACTGACAAAATTGTGTTATGCCAGTTAGTGCAGAGAGAAAGCTAATCAATTTTAATGAAATTATTTTCAGGGATATGCCGCCTGCTCATATTTGAACTCATTTTTAATAATAATAATAATGAAAAGATCCAGAAAATAGACACATAAGCTTAAAGTCACGAATTCCAAAATGATTGCTATAAAAATATCAAACAGATGAATACTATTCTCATTACCTACTAGGGACAGAGTCTCAAATAACTATATTTAATAATTGTTCAATTCCACTCAATCATTTTGGCAGTTTACAATTTCAGTATGAGAAGCTGACTTTATTGAAGGATAATGCTGGGCATTTAAATTGCCAATTAGATTGCAGGATTGAATACAGCCTGTTCTAAATTGAATTGTATTTTCATAGAACAAATACTCCTAAAATACTTTTTAAAATCCTCCTTTTTTGTTGTGATTGCCTATATAGACATATTCTTAGACAAACAGACCTGAATAAACTTAAAGCAAGGAGAAAATGTAGGCTCTTGATGGTTGTTGCTTAATGAACGTTAAGTTAATAATAAAGTTTATCTTATTTGTGATGTCATTATTGAGGAGCAGGCCAACTTGGCATTTCTTACCAAATCCTGTCTCAGTCTGGAAGGGAGAGTTGCTCTCTCTGAAATGTGCCCAGCTGGGTTTAGGGTATGGCACCAGCTGAGATGTCAGGTCATAGGAGAAGCTGTAGTTATCATCTTGTCATCTGAGAGTCTCTGTTGGCCTTGAGAGATCCAGCTTCACAAGTTATCAATTGTGACATCCTGTTTGTATTATACCAGCCTCCCTGATGCATAGCAATTTCCTTGACCAAGGTACTGGAAGCCATCACTGCTTTGCCTGTGCAATTCCCAGGTTGATGGTCATGTGAGACTTCAATTTGCTGTCATTGGGTGGACCTCAGAAGCAGCTCAGGAATCCATGGTTACCATGATGGCTATGGTCCCATCCCAGATCATTCATGGCCTGATCTAAAACAGTGGCCACAACTCAGATATGATTTCTTGAAGACAACTAGGCCAGAATGGTAATGAAAATTTCTGCTTGATGTAGCAATTTATTTCCATTTGTATTTAAAAGGCTCCCGTGATATGAAAGTAATATATTTCTGTCCAATTTATGAAAGTCTTTGGATTTCATAGCAATTATTTTACTGGGAATTAACAAATGCAAAAGCCTGCAACTGTTACAGTTATTTAACAATACTCTACCACTTTGGCTAATTTGAAATCCTGTTTGACTTTTAAACACATTATTGTTAAAAGTAAAATGGATACTTCAATGTACAACACAAATTATCTTAGAATTTGGGATAGTCAAGAAGAGGATAATTTCTGTTGTTTGCAATCTAACAGTGTGGAAGAAACTACTGTTAGAAATTAAAAATAACTATTTTTTTTCTGTTTCAAACAATACACCATGTAAGGCCAAAAACCAATTGAAGTTTTTAGGAAAGAATAAGCATTAAATTATATAGCTGTGTAAATAAATCTTTTTGAAATTATGTCATCAAAATTGTAATTCAACATATAAAACACTAAGAAAAAGACAGGGAGAAAATTAAATTTTGTGTGCAAATCTAAGCATATAAAATAAAGTTTATTGCATTAAATGGTATTGACCACCACCAAATACAGTAAGCATAGAAAAAAATCATTATATGGGAAATGTGTTTTGGCCCCTATCTCAACACACTTGCAGGTGATTTTTAAAAATTCTGTACTAGTTCCATCACTAGCGGAAATAAAGTGGAGATTTGAAAGCAGCTACTTCAGATGAAAAACAATTTTATAATTTTATAGAGACATTTGAGCTATTGGTTAATATGAAAGAAAAATTTAATCACTTCCCTATGTGGCCTCTAGCACATAGTCTGTTGAGAGTACCCAACAATGGTCAAGATGTTTTATAGTTGCATTTACCCAGTAAATATATGTATGTCACATTCAATAAAGAAAGATATGGCAATTCTAACTCAAATTTCTGCCTGTGCTTCATATACATTTCTTCCCTTCTCTACTGTATTGTCATCCATTAATGGTATAGGAATACAAAACAAATAAAAGCAATTAAAAAAACATCCCAAAATGGAAATATACTTTTCTACATTTGACTGTTTGAAGATGGTTAGTAGACACACTTTATCACCCATATCTGCTTAAATATTAGTAGATTTAACTATAGTTAATATATATATTCTTTTTTTTCTAATAGGTAATACTGAAGTATAGAAAGTACTAATCTCCAATTTTTCAAATGGTAAGATGAAAATATTTAAATGAAAATATTTACAATCTTAACAAAAATGGCTTTAAGTGCTATAATGAATAGAATAGAATAGAATAGAATAGAATAGAATAGAATAGAATAGAATAGAATAATTTATTGGCCAAGTGTGA
>JANHFT010002967.1:0-30099 GCA_032467955.1 Pseudoxenodon macrops | reverse complement strand
AGGCCGCGTGGAAGGCAGGGAAGCATGGCAAGGCTGCAGACCTCCTGGAAGGGAGTAGGGGAGGCAGGTTGGGGGGGGTAGGGGCAGGTAGGTGGGCCGCGACTTCGCAGGCTTACCTGGCAGGCAGATCAGGGGCAGACTGGGCGGGGCGGGGCCAGCAAGCGGTGAGCAGAGGACCGGTTCAGGGGCGTGGCCAGCAGCCATTGGTAACGGTTCGGCGAACCACGCCACATGGCTCCTAACGGTTCGATCGTACCGGACCGGACCGGTAGGATTTCACCCCTGCTGTGAACTATGTGTGGCGACAGGAAGGGCATCTGGTCATTAAATGCTTGGCTTCATTCAGTTGCACAAACTCTATCCTGAATTAAGAGATTACAGGGTTATAAAAAGGGAGAAAATCTACTATATTTTACTAGAAAATCTTGTTTTGTGAATCTGATCTTATGATCATTAAACAATTGGACGTAGAAATCCCATCTGGGACTTCCTTGTATGATAAAGAGTTCTAGCAAGAAAATAGATCTTTTCTTCTTTTTAACAACAGCAAAAATCTTGTGCAAATAAAAATAATTTAATTTGTCCAATATTTCAGTGTAATAGCTGTATTATTCCTTCTCCAATTCCTAAGGCTGCTTTCAAAGGATACTGAAGAAAGTAAAGCAATTCTTTTCATTTTGTCTTACCTCCTCTTTGCCTAGAGGAGAACAGTTTAACAAAGAATGTGTGCTTATTGTTATTGAAGAAAGTCATGAGTAAAATTGTGTTTGAATAGTTGACAATAACATATACATTAGGCATGAATTAAAAATAGATGAAGTATATATAGTCAGTTATACAACACATTAATGTGAATCTGTCCAATCAAATATTTTATATTTATAAAATATCCAACAACAGTCCAAATTCAAATTAAAGAAAGCCTTATAAATTATTTTACTACTAGAATAAAGATACCAGTTGGAAGCTCTTTACTTCAGAGAAAAGACAGGAAACAGAGATATCAATACTTCATTCTGCCTTTGACATTTACATTTTAAACATGCATGCCTATAAAAGATCAACTCATTTATATGAGGATTATGAAGTCAATAAAGATAATAAAGCACTGACATGGCACTCCATAATTGTATTCCACAGTGCTATTTTAGTTATATCACTTCCTCCAAAACAACAGCCTATTAATGGGGATTACCAAAGATTGTTCATAAAATCAGTTACACTATCATTGTTCAATGGTACTTTTTTCCAAAAGAACAAATAGAAAGTAAAAGATTATTTTTTTCATTTTTAAAGAGAAAGTATAAGAATTGCTGAATTTCCCCAGGTCCATTTAGACTCTTCTGGATAATCTTAAAACTACTATGCAGTTTCTCATTGTTTTATATATCTGTCTTAAAAATAACATGGAAATTCCTGAAAGATATACAAGTCAATCCTCTCTGGCGATATTATCATTCATACTGTTTTAATCCCATTTCAGCCAAAACTAAAGTAGCTGCAGGCATTTTAATGTTTCCCTATTATAGCCAATGGACAGATCTATCTAACCTTGAAGTGGCTCAAATTGAATTTTGCTGTCCTTGAATGACAAACTCTAATAAAATCATAATTTCTTTGAATCTCACATCTTCAATTGGAATTGAATCAGGAATTATCTTTACAGGCCTACCTAGCAAACAATCTATATGTGCAATATATAACAATTCAAACTGCATAATGTGTTGAAAATGTACTTGGAAAACTGTAACTAAAATTGTACATATATCTTAGCTTTTCTCCCAATGACTATGACCAATCCAATGTTGTTGTTTAAGAAATTAGTAATGTCAAGTTTTTGTTCATGTTTTTTTTCTCACGTCAATGTAATTACACTAGTGACAGAAATCAAATATCAAGCCATATAATTATACCGATTGTGAAACTGTCATTAAGGCAGTATGCTCTAGGTCTGCTCATTTATATACCCATTGAACAAAGCACAAATATTCAGAGGAGCAATGTCAAGGAAAGAGAACCTGTATCCCACTGTCAATATCTATATATTGTCAAAATATCAAAAGATTTCAAAATCTCTGTGGTAGAAAATGAATCTTGAAAAGCCAACAGGATCAGAGCTTAATGACATTTAGAATTTTATTATTGGTTTGCTGAACAGTGAAGGAGAAAATTTATATTATTCATAATTCTACCTAAAATTAATGAGCTATTTTTTCAGTATGTTTTATTTACTATTGATTTCAGCAAAACCTTTTAAATATTATTTGTTTTATTATACTGTTAAATAACAAAATACAGTAGAATTAGCAATATAATGTTCTTCCAACATTAATATAATCTTTTAATTAATTATTTTATTTGACTATAATAATCTTATTCATTCTAGTTAACACAGGGAAATTAAAGACTGTATGAAAGAGATAACTTAAAATCCCCTCCTAGAATAAGCTGGATCACCGCAAAAAGGACATTTAAAAGAAAATCTATCTAGAGGATAATTTTAAACTTCACTGAATGAGTGATAGTAAATTAATCTATAAAGCTACATGTCTTATGAAGAAGCCAGATCAGAAATTTTACAATATGATGAAACATTTTGTTCATATGATTTATGAAAATAAATGTAGGGTATGTTAATTTATTCTTAGCAATGCTAAGAGTTTGTGGACAAAAGTTAAAACTTGTGATACATGAGTACATGTTTTTTTATAACTTCACTTTTGAATTATTTCTTTAGAATAATAGTAAATGTTCCCAGATTTCACAAAATGTTCACTTTTGTTATTTTATCTCCAAAAATAATACTGAAATACACAAACATGCAATTTTTATCCCCTAAAAAACCACTTTTGTATCATGTAAAGGCACATGTTTCATAAATGATAATGGTCACATTTCACATGTCAAGTTTTCAAAGTTTATCTAAAAATTGAGTCTAATCTACTTTGCATGTGAGTTTAAGTGGTGCACAAATATTGGGAATAATTTTTACAGTCCTGTCTTCAACAATTAAAAAGAACTGCTAATATTTATTAGTCTTGTTTGATGGGATTAGATTTAGACCAAACTTGCCTACTAGGTCAAACAATTTCTCCATTTCTAATTCCATTTAGGTCCTATTTAGTGTGTGGTTTTTTTTTAAACACCAAACTGACTCTGAGTAGCAATACTTTCCCAGAAAGAAAGAATATATTTCATCCACAGTTATGGTGGTTCACGTGATTAGGATACTGGATTGCAGTTTAGAAAACCCACATTTGAGACTGAGTGTTGCTGCTTGACGGGGTGAGCTTCTGTCATTTGCTCCAGCTCCTTGTTGGGGACATGAGTTTTGACTGTAATATACTGTATCTTTATAAAGTTAATTGAAGGGATTATTAAAAAACAATATAATTCAAATTCTGAAACTCAAAATTTCCAGGAATGTCTTTGTTATTCCAGTATCATTGGTAGAATGGCAGATTACAAATTTGATGGTTTTTTCAGGTTGATTTTTATAGCATATTTTCAGTTCTAATACTAATTTTATAATGTAAAGGTTTTTACAAGAATTTTTCCATGATAGGAAGCTTTTGTGCGAATGATTTCCTCTAAAATGTGCATTTTTCTCTCTACTTTACACTAATACAATAGCATTTCTATTTAACAGATTTGGTTAGTGAATTTCAAATATGATGGACACATTTTATTCATTTACCGCAAGTGATCCATTTACATATATTACTTAATTATCAAACAGCATAAATTGACCCAAATAACTTAAATTCATATTTAATGAATAATCATTCTCTTCAAACGGTCTGTGAAATCATGGAAAGATTCAGTGTATGAACAATTTATTAGTATTATTTTAATTGCAAACTTCATTATAAAATCAGTGGTTCAAATATTAGTAGGTGCATTTAACTCAGATAAGCCTTTTTCCCTTTATGAAACATGAACATCTTCACATTTTCTGTATTTCTACCTACCTAATGTATTTCATAAAAGGTTGAAATCAATATTCACTTCTGCTACACTTATATTTATGTGAAAATATATTGAGTAGAATGTATCATTCCATATATGTATTTGTTTGAAATAGCTTTTATTAGAAAAAATATGATTTCAACATTATCTTGTGCCAAAAGATAAATCAGTTAACAATAAATAATCAAAAGCAATAACAAAATTAATTATACATTTCTCAGGGTTTTCAAACTTCAAGGTAAGTTATAAGATAGCCTGAAGCAACTTAGAAAAAAATCATCTGAAGAAAGGGCATTGAAAGAACAGCTAAAATTGAAGGCTGAAGAAGGTGAAGTTCAATAATACTGTTAGCATGTTAGAAAATAACAGAATATATCAAAATATAAATATTGAGCTAGATTTTATTAAATACTATTCCAATAGGCTAAGGCAATTCTTATAAATGAATGATCCCCAATTTCTTTTTTTTAATCATCAAAATAGAAAAGCTGTTAACTTTCGTTTCAAATACATTATTTAATGTATCCCATAACCTGAAATAAAATCAGTGTCAATGTTAAATCCTATAATACCAAACTGACATTCTTTAAGGCTGGCAACTATTGATGTTCCCTTATTAATTTCCATTTTTAAGTTGAGACATCTACCATGAAAAGCATATCTGGTAGCACCAACCTTTAATCTCTCCAAACTCAGCCAAAATATTTTATTTCTTCATTATTCCATTTCTGCAATTATTTAGAGACAACCAAAGGGAAAATGTAGTTCAATTTGTATGGACAATTGTAGTTTGTTAAAAAGCATTGGATTGGTCAATCAAATTACTATATTCTCTTTTGCTTTCGTTTCTGAATTGGGGACAAAATTGAGAGCTATTGATGAAATAATAGAAATTGTAATAGCCTCCTCCAAAAGATTTTTGAAAAATAATTTTCAATGTAGCATTTGAGAGCATTGACTATAGTTTTCACAATGACATATATAAAAAAGTAAAATTATATAAATTAACTTTAAAAATCATGTTGACTCAATATCTATCAATCAATCAATCATCTATCTATTGAAATAGTTAAAAAGATATGTCTACATTATTCAGCCACTTTTCTTTAAATTTGATATTAATTATATTCTTTTCCCTCTGAGAGATAGCACTTCAAAGATAAATCATATCTTAATCAATATTATTTTATAATTAATTTTTATTAATGTGCAAAATTCATTTATTTGATATAAATACTGAAATTTTAGTTTCTCAAGTTATATATTCCACATTGGTACTGAAAGCCTCAGGGAAGTAAAGGAAAGAGTATGGATTTAAGAGGGTTTTTATGTATTATTCAAATAGATCTTACTACTTAATTAGAAAAGAAAAACCCTGCTTAATTTCTTTCTTGAGAAAGGAAGCACTGATTAATTCCATGTTTGATCAGGTATTTTATTGGTTGGCATGCCAACACCTGGAACCCAAAGTTATCATTGGGATGAAGTGCTAGATGAAAATTGCTTTTCCAAAGATGCTGAAGATATGAGTACATATTTTAAAAAGCCTTCTTATGTGGATCCAAAATCTTATCACCTTTTTGTCATAGTGATGGCATAGCAATGCAGCAGATGCAGATTATAAAAGTTATTAAAGCTACTTTAATACTAAATATTGGCACGAATATTGGCATGTTTCTGGGAATAGAACATCTGAATAAAGGAAGTTCCCTAAAAAATCTGTTACTAACTTATAGGATAATGAGATCTTAGACAAAAACAGTCTAATCTGAAATTTAAATTTATGTAAACCTGGAATATAGAACAAGCAGAGCAGAACTGTTTGGTTTTTTTTTAATGAAAATACTAATACAGTTTGATGGCTTAATTCAAAAAAAGCATTTGATTATTAATTATTAAGCTAATAGTTTAAAAATAACAGATGGAGGAAGAATAACTTGCTCTTATGTTGTCACAACAGTAATTTACATAGTTTTCAAATAGTCAATATACCTATATTGAATGGGAATGGTTTTATTAAGCAGGTAAAATATGATATGGTATAATTTTTCATCACATGAACAAGTGTACTCCTCACTTTCTGTTGGTTCTATTTATTTTGAATATTTTTCACTTGCTTTATTATAGTAATTGAAGTCACAGTATGGTAAACAACAAAAATGTATTCCTGTTCAGAATGGTTACAAATAAATTAATTTGGTAAGGCTGTAAAAAAAACTGAGTTAAAATAAATTTATTAGATGTACTCTGTTTTGGTGCATTCGCAACTAGGTGAATGACTGCATGTAAATGATGCTCATAAATTAGCTCTGCATTGTTTTGCAGAGAAGGATCAGTGAATCCCTCAGGGCTCAATTTCAGAAAAAGTGTTATTCAACAGCTTTGCAAATGACTAAAGAACTAATAAATCTACAGTACCAACACTGTACATAGCCATAAGATTACTTCTTCCTGTGCTAAGCATCATTACAGAAAGTACTGAAAAGAAAAGAAAGGAAAAGAAATTGGACATGTGATAAGACAAACTGAAATGAAATAAAACCAAAATTAACTTATACATTTACTTCACATCCCTGGTCAGCCCTTCAATGGAGTCCATACAGGAAACCAAACTATGAATACTAATATTATCCTCAGTGTAAGGTTTCAGCAATAGAATCTTTCAATTCTGAAAGCACTTTCTCCTTTCCTGCTTTTAATTTCCAGAGAACTAAGAAGGGTCCCTTTTGAAACCCTTTCCATGTCCCCATTCAGAATAGAATAGAATAGAATAGAATAGAATAGAATAGAATAGAATAGAATAGAATAGAATAGAATAGTGTTGTGTTCTATTGTATTGCCTTAAATCCCCTATGCATATCCTGATCACCCATTAAGGGTGATTTCCCTCTATCCATCTGCATACAGTTTCATGCCCGTTGCTGGTTGGCTAATTAGCAACGGGGCTTACCAGCCAATGTAATTGTGTGCCTACAAGCCAGGGGAATCTCATAAAAGAGGGCTCCCCTGGCCCAGAAGGCAGTCCGGATTCACTTGATACCTATGCCAATAGACCGAGAGCTGACTGTCACTCGACTCGTGTCTTTACTCCTGCACGATCTAACAAATAGAATAGAACCACACAACTGTGGTTAGACACACAGAGAATTTGTCTCTGGTACAGAATCACTCAGCGTACTTGTAAAACAACAACAACAACAATGGACATCCAGTAGAACAGGAAAATAAGAGGTAATAAAAAGAATAAATAATACTACAGCCACATCCTATGGGCTAATATAGATACACATTAGACAGAATGTAATAGTTACCAAACAGTATGTTGTCAACAGAGGTTTGCTCTGTTAAAATCCCCTAAGAAAATAAGTAGGGAGTCTGGATCTCTCCATTCTATACAAAGTATCTGGTCAGCTAGAATCTGCAGGGTGCTACTCTGTAGGCTATCTCTTGTCTGATTGCTCTGGCTGCAGATTTCCTCCTGCCTCCAAAGATTATTCTCTCAGTCCATTACATCCCCATGTCTTTCCATCCTTGCAAGTCTTCTTTTGCTGTTCCATCCATATAATGCTTCTTCTTTTTAATCATTTTTTTTCTCAGACGCTAACATTTACAACATTGCTTTCAAGTATTTTCCCATACTTCTTATAAGTATATGTGCAATAACTAAACCAATTATAGATGTACCAGCAGGACCTGAATGATACATTCTCTTCTAAGAATGCATTCAATCTAGTAATTCAAGAGTTAATATCACATCTAATATTATTTTCCCCATTATTTCAATAAGAACAAACATTACTTTTTCAGGTTTTATGGTTCTTATTTTAAGGAAAGGCAATTCTTGACTGCCACTCAAACAAACTCAAATGATTGAAAAGAAAAAAAATGTAAGACATCTTGGTATCTGTTATCAGGATAATGATCTGCAGTGTCAGAAAATCCTGTGCCAGCACGACTACACTATTATCTTGATCAGAAATTCCACTATTTTAACAACTCCCTTTGCCAATAGATTACAATTTATTTTTCTATGCATTATGCATCCTACTCACATTGTTGTAGTCTGTCATAAACAAATACTGGATTTCTGTGGAGCTGCCAAAGTTTTGCTAATATTAGATGTTCAGTGTAATTGCTTCAACTCCAAACAGGCAGAATCGAAAAACTATTATATCTACTGAAAAGCATCATAACATTTGTAGGATTTCAAAAGCTTGTTTTCATTCGTCTTGATTTTCCAATGTTTAATATTCTAATAATTATCTTAGTCTACTAAAACATATTAACTGTCAATAGTATTTCTAAAAAAAAAAATCATAAACATTAAGAATATCCTCTTTTCTGTGTTTAAATAGATTCTCCAATTTCTTCATCAGAAGTTATGAAAAGGAATTCCAGTGGGAGACATAGAGTATAAAATTCCATCATTTTCTGATAGTATGTCCTATCGGTAAACATTATTACAAATTATTATTGCCACACTACATCCATTTGGTGTCTTGTCTAGTTATTCCATGTATTAGACTAGATACATAGGGTTGTAATAATAATTTTAACATATTTAGGAACTGGGATTTTAGATTGTGTTGTGATGCCTTTGTTTATTCTTACTATAAATATTCCAAGGAACATTTATGAGTTGAAAATTTCCTAAACATATCCAAGCCTCCGACTACAACATCAGCTTGTTCAGAAGCTGAAGTGTCTCAGCGTTTATCAACTTTGTCATAAGATTTAAGTTTACATTTGCTAATAGATTTCTTCATTACTATTCTGTCTCTTTCACTGTTTGCCCATCTGCTTCTATCATTTCACTCCCTCTGTGTATATCCCAACATGCCATAACAACCCATTCAACCTGTTTTTCCCCAAAACTGTCCAAATCAATGGTTGTGCCTCAATTTTCAAAATTACTTTGAATTAAAATCACCTGATTTGATTCATTGTCTCAAAGATTTTAGCCAAAGGGATGATTCAATCAAGTCTTTTTTTAAATCATGTAATCTGTTAACCTAGAATCTGATTGTTGCATAAAAATAACATACAATGTATAGTTATTTCATATTTATTTTGGGAAAATGAGTGATATTCAAAGAATACACAAGTTAAAAAAATAACAAAAGTAACTACAGAATTTTTTTTAGAAAAATGGAAAGAGATTTATAGTGAAATCTAGTAGAGCAACAGAATAACATTCATTATGTCTTTTCATATCTTTCCATTCTTGCAGATTATCCTTACTTTTATTATATCCTTATAGCACTTTATATCTTGCTGTTTGTCTTTTACATTTTTTAACCTTCCTTTAAAACAGTATTTTAACTATCCAACTACTATTTTCTTCATTTTTCATTCTTTTTTCTCTTTTTCGTTTACTGTTTCTGCCTTGTTTGTATGTTGTAGTCAACATATCTCAAGACAACAAAAATCTAATTTTGACATAAGCCTGTTTACATTATTTAATGAAGCTAAGAAATTTCACTTTAGAGATCAGCTACATCTGGTCAACTTGAAAGCAGGACAGGAAACAATGGCTGGAAACTAATCAAGGAGAGAAGCAACCTGGAATTAAGGAGAAAGTTCCTAACAGTGAGGCCAATTAACAAGTGGAACAGCTTACCTTCAAAAGTTGTGGGTACTTCATCACTGGAGGCTTTTTAGGAAGTGATAGGACAGTCATTTGTCTGAAATGCTATAGGGTCTCCTCCTTGAACAGGAGGCTGGACTAGAAGATTTCCAAGGTTCCTTCCAGCTCAATTCTAATTGATTGATTGATTAAAAGCATATGTCATAGTGATTTCCTTGATACATCAGGAACACAATAAAGGACAAACTTAAATCATGTTAATAACATATATATTAGATTTGCCTTGTGCTAGCTCCAGGTATCATGTAATGAAGACTCCAGAGAAAACATAAAACAGTAGCATAAGCCATGAAAGAAATATTTTCTACTGACAATGGATCGAAAATTAAAAAAGCAGGGAGAAAGGACTTTAGGAGTGTCTATATGTTTGATGTGATGAGAAATCAATCAAGGTATTAAATAGAATTGGAATCAAAGCCATTCATCTTAAATCTTCCATTTTCCAATTGTCAATCAATCAATGATATTTATTTGGTTAGTAATGAGCAAATATGTAAAGGAACAAGAACAGAGTGAAGCATACAAGTACAATAATATACTAACAACTAGCAAAATAAATCACAGAGGATAACATTCCCGCCTCTATTATTATGTTAATATCATTATTACCAGGAAGATAAATCTAAAACATTAAAGAGTTAGAAAATAAAAATAAAAACTATACATCCTTTATACTTTATTCGTGATGATGTATCAAACCAGAAGTAATATCTAAATCAAAGATAAATATGTCTTTAACCAATTATATGTTGCTTTCATTTCAGCAACCTAAAATTTAGCTTCCAATTGTGAATGCACTAGCACCAAATCTTGCAATGAAAAAGTATGACACAGGAGGTTACATAGGACAATATATGTCATGGCCTCAAGCCGTGCATCAAGCCATGTTGTGGACACCTTCCTTATTTTTGAAGCATATTCTAGCTAGCATTAGAAGAAAGTGGGTTTATAGATTAAGCCTTCAACTTTCTCTTATACATTCAACGTGTTCTGATCTTTTTGTTGCAAATTAATGATTATCTGAAATTTTGCAAGCCAGAACTGAGAGAGTAATTTAATCATTCATGATGCAGGAATTCAACAAGTCTCAAAGTGAATTGTACCACCATAATTTATCACACCTTTGTAGGAGATTGGCTGTCAAACAGCTTTTTATAAAAAAATAGAAACATTTTCTCATGAATGAAGGTAAACATTTTCTATTTAGCAATCAATTTAGAAATTCTAATTTTGTCCAGTATAATGTAACCTGCCTCCTTACATTCAATATATATCCTAGTAAGCCAGGGGTGTCAAATTCGATTTAATTGAGGGCTGTATCAGGGTGGTGTTTGACTTTGGAGGGGTGGGAGTGGGGCATGCCCGGGGTGGCTATGGCCATGGTGAGCATGGCACGGACTCATGGGGGAGCACCTGTGGCGGTCAAGTTCAAAGGCAGGACTTCCCTGAGACCCTCACTCACTCTCATTATACAGGTAATTCTTGAATTACAAATGTAATCGAGCCTGCCAATTACATTTGTAACCCGTTTGACTTACAATTACAAATTCGTTTGACTGAATTACGTTAAATGAATATGATCATTCCCTGCTTTCCCCAATGCATTTGTTAATTGAATGTGCAGGTTGTTCCGACCTAGGCTTCCCAAGAGCATAAAGTAGACTCCTTGTCCAGACAAAAAAACCTTTTTATTAAGCTTTTGTGAATTCCTTTCATTCACATCCACCAAAGTCTTTCAAGGAAGAATTTACAGTCACAGATGTTATCTGGCTTGGAGAGCTGCCAGGCCGATATCTTCAAAACTTGGCAAGTAGTCTCTGACAGTCACGGACCAATGAAGCGAACTAATTGTCTCCTGCAAACTCCATGCCCCTTTTGATCCTCTTTCTTCCCTATGGGATGGGCCATTCACTGTCCACCTGTGGCTTTACTCCTGAGTTGACCTTTGTTCCTTAACAGCTTTGCGCATGCGCACTGGGAACAGGCTCCAGATGTTCTTCTGTCTACTGATGTCTGACTCCAAAGGCAACTGACAACTGTCAGATGGCCCTGACCCCATCTCTGCCTCTGAAGCAGAGTACTCATCAGACCCTTCCCCAGACTCCAGGACTGGCCCATGTTCCTCCCCAACCTTCTCACTGTTGGAGTCTGCCACCAGTTCCACTGTTCACTGGCGGACCACAACACAAGATATCTCAGAGTGGGGAAGAGCATGCAGGGCCTAGTGCTGAAGCAGGTCATTCAATGTCTCCTCCAATCCACTGAGATACCTCATGCTCCCCTGGGGTTCCCCCCATCCTGTCCTGTTGGGTCTCCATAGACTGGGCCTACTTTGCTAGCGTCCAGTATTTCACTTACTCCTCCCCACCCCATTTCCCATGTATTTTTTGAAGATCTCCAGAGCTCCAGAAGAGGCTGACCCACTGACAGAGAAGCCAAAGTGTTTTATTCAAAGCTGTATGGCAAAGCTGGAAGAATGTGAAATTTGAAGAAAACATTTTCATCAGCTTCTGAGTAAAAGACTTTGGTTGGAGCCATGAGGCCAGAAGGCCTAGCCTTGGACTGGGCAACAGCAGCCTCCTGCTTCAGGAATTGAGGCAGCAGCAACAGCCAATCAATGAGGAACTTGCTTTATTTGTCTCATCAGGTTGAACTGCAAGCCCCTTGTTGATTAGCTCCATACTCCAATCCCTGAAGATGCTCATTTGAACTAGCCAGTCAGCAGCAAGCAGGCGACTGCTCCTCTCTGGCCAGACTGGGCCCAAATTGTGTGAGAGTGGCATATGTCAACAGCTTCTAAGGATTATTAATGCAATGTAGTTTCCAGATTTTTTTAAATAAACCAAAAAAAAACCCCACCTAAAGCCTTTGTAAAGATGGTCCAACAAAAGCAAAATGATTACGTTTAGCAGATGTTTCACTTATACTGCTAAAAGCAAACATAAGCAAGATTTCTATTTCCCAAATAGTTCATAAATAGATATTATAATACTTTAAAATAAATGTTTTGAGGCAAAGTCTCTTGAATTTGCTACCAGTAAAAATGTACCTCAACAGGTCTATTTCAATAAATTTCAGTGTTAACATCAAGCAAGTACACACATTTCTTTTTTAATCTATCAGGAACATTGACATATGAAAAAGAACCTAGTTTTTAATATTTCTAAAGAAAACTTGTACTTGGGAAAAAAGGTGAGTATAATTAGGTAATACCTTTTTTTAGAGGAGAAATGCACACGGTATTAAATGAAAACCCGCAATAACTAGAGTTTTCTGAACAGGATATGAAATTATTTAAAATATTCAAAGAATTAAATATTAACTTCTTAAGCCAGCTGGTTCCCTCTTTCAAATATATTTGAAGAGAGTGTTTTATTATAAAATATAATTTTGTATTGGTCTGAGTTGATTGCTTAACAGCAGAGGAGAAAACTCCCCAAAATACTAGTTTTGTTTTTCTACAGTTAACTATTTTTACTTGCTTTTTGTACAGTATTTTAGTGTCTAAAGTACATTTTTAAAATCTCCTGTCAATATTAGTTTTTACTAAACCTTGTGTTTTCATCTGGGCTTATTTATTTTGCCTATCTATTTCATTTGTGTCTTCTAATTAAAACCTATGTAGATTACTGATTTGATAAATCTGAAATAGCTGTAATGAAAACTTTATGTGTTTTCTAATTAATATATATATAAATGTTGTTTACTGATTTAATAAATCTGAAACAGCTATGATGTTTGGTCTCGTGGTTAAGGCACCAGACTAGAAAGCTCGAGATGGTGAATTCTAGTTCTGCCTTAGTTATGAAAGCCAAAGTTGGGTGACCTTGGGCCAGTTACTTTCTCTCAGCCCAACTCATCTCCCACAGTTGTTGTTGTGAGGAAAATAGGAAGAGGAAATTGTTGGATATGTTCAGCTCCTTTAGTATTTTTGTAAAAATAATAAAGATGGGATATATATAAATAAATAAACAAACAAACAAATAAACAAACAAACAAACAAACAAACGAATAATAAATGAATAAATAAATAAATAATGTCAGCCCACTTCCTTTAACCCTTTAAAATTTATCATTGACATGGTGAAGAGAAACCATAAACCTCACTTTGATCATTCAAAGTTTTAATGATTCTAATGGAAAAATGTGTTTGGCTGTATTTTAATGTGACTGTGATCCGCCATTTTACCATATGATTCCTATTCCTAATTCATTGTGATGAGTACACCCAGGGCATCTTATCAGTAAAGATCTTTTGCATTTTGAACAGAATTCATTTTTAGGTTTACTAAATCCATACTTAAATGTTGAACACAATCACTGCTAGAATTAAAACCCTGCCCTTGAGTAAGTGAACAGCTAGAATATTATCAACAGCAACATTGTTAAGAGGTGGGCAGTGAGTAGTCCATTATCAAAGAAAAGTATTAGCAATAAGAATAAGTCTAGCATGATAAATTAGATTTTTAAATGATGATTCTTCAGTATGCCACAACGATATCTTCTTCTAAACATCTTTTTGAAATTTAAAAATCACAGTAGTGTTCACCAAAATTCATTTTCTTCTAGTTCTTCTATATATTAACTATATATATTTTTATCCCTTTCCCCAACTCCTGTAGTAGCAGTTCCATAACTATTATTGAGAGCTGTTATAATATCATGTCATACAAATTATATTAATTTTCACAAGTACAGCAATAAACATGTTTGTTAACTCATTGTTTATCTCATTTTCCATCTGTAATCAGACTTTTTTGGTTTATGAAAATCATCTTTTTGTTAATTATGTGGGGTGTCTAACGTTTTAAAAAATCTGTTAGCTGTTATAGTTGTTACAGTCCTTCTCATTTATTTGCAGAATTTAAAATTATGACCAATTCCAAACTAAAAATATGGCTGAACATTTTTATTATTGTGAAATGATTAAAATGTGTCTACTTTTTTAGAGAATAGTGTGCAAGCATCTTACTGAGTATTCTGTTTTTGCCAATTAAAGCATTTTGTGTATATCAAAATGTATGTCCATGAATGTGATCTGATAATGACCTTTTTACTTCTGAACACTAATAATTTATGCAGCAAAAGCAGTAATGTATTTAAAAAATTCTATTTCTGACTCCATAATTTTGCAGCAATTACCGGTATGCAAAAGCAATAGGAAAAGGAATTACGATATGTCCTCAAGAAAAGTCATGTTTTTATGTGGCAGAATAAACTCAGATAAACCAATAAACATGTTTATTTTGGGTGTACACACAAACACAGAGACACAGACACAAGGTTGAATAAAGTAGTCAACTTCGTGATTCAATTTAGCATGATAAAAATGTTTTTTTCTGGATCAGCATGCTAATTATTACAAATATATGAAATGCAAACTTCATCTCACTGAAGAGATTAATACCATGAAAATAATTCAGTTCACCTGTTTTTAAAACATTTCATGCTGTTCTGAGACCTCAGTTAGGAGTTCAACTAGATTAAATAGATATGTACACCCACTTCTTTGGCATTGATGGAAGGTGATTGTCAGAAGAATTTTTGCATATATCTTTCATTTGCAGAGAAGCCTCTCCCATTTACTAAAATTCCCATATAAGCATTAAAACTAATATGAAGCAAAGTGAGAAAATGGAATAAGAGGTTGATAAAAATGATTTTAAAATGTAAAAGTGTATTTGGCATCCTAAAAGATTGGTGAGAAGACAGTGTTGTGAATTACTTTTCCCTTTGAAAATATAAGAAGTTTGTTTGTTTAGAAAATGTATATGCCTGGCCAAATCACTAACAGTGACTCTGGACAGCTTACGCAAATTTCTGTGTAGAAAGGGCTATTCACTCAACTGTGTAATTTAACAAACTTTGCATTGAATTTTGTCCCCACAAACTTAATGCTGATGCTGATGACTGGTCATACAGTCAGCTGGATGTTCAGACTGATTTTGACATTTCTGTCCACCTATTTTTTTCAAGTTTTTTATTTTTTTACAAACATAGCATAGCAAAGAACAGTGTGGCACCTGAGTGTCATATATTTTAGTATAAATAAAATAATATTCAGCATATTTACTACATTTGACAAGCTTATATAGTTCTGGTAATAATACACATAAGTTATAATCTTCCATTATTTACTTATTCAATATTTCAATATGTTATTTTTATGTCAATCACCATATTATTCATAAGTATTCAAGCATACTTAATAATACCTTCATTCAAGTTCTGATTTCCCCTCTTGGTATTACTTCACCTTATTATAAAAAAATGTGTATTCCATTAATCCCCCTTTCTCTAATTTCCATCCATATTCTAACTTTTAATTTTTGTCCATCTATTGAGTTCTTCCAAGTACCTGTGGCAAGCAGATATTTCTTTAATAATATTAAAGTTATTATCACATGAAGCTATTCCAAGTAAAGTTGCTTTTTGCAGTTAATATATTATTACTTAAACTAGTATGCCATCCAACTCTCAACAACTCTGGGTAATTTTAGAAGAAACTACTTGCAAAGTTGGAATCACCCTGCTGTTCATCACTACGGTAGCTTATCTCTTATCTGCATTCTTACTTGTAATAACTGAGATGATAACTGTGTGAGCTCCTTACCTAAGTGCAGATGGAACAACAGTCATACTAGAAACAAAGTTTTCATAAACATATTTCTAGCACATTTGGTTCTTGGATTATTTCAGAATATCCCCAGGCACTTTCTGGTAGAGACTCTGAAAAATATTCTTGGCACTGTCAAAAGTTGTCATCAATTCCTTGAGAAGATGAGTTAGAAAGCAATCCCCAAGTGCTATTCTTTATACCGAGTTTGGACCTTGGAGGAGGCTAGAAGGGTGCCAGGCATCTGCCATCCCCAAGAGATCCAACTCCTGCCATTCTTGGGGTTATTGGCTAGCTGAATTGAGTGAAATATCTTTATCAATTATTTATTCAATATTAATGAGATGAGATGGGCAGTTATATAAATTTGGTATGGAATTTAATGGGATAAATATTATTCAATTAAATACAACATTAATTAAATAAAACCCTTTCTTTCTTGTTTAAGCCTGAAACCCTGAAATAACTTATAACTCTTGGATTGCAACTTGTTCAGCTATATTCATAAATATTTTAACCTGAAGACAGATAAACACAAGAGAAATAAAAGAGAAAAAAGAAGAAATTTCTTGAACTACTAGCAAAGTGATAGATATATGAGTTACATTTAATAGATTCTAATTTTAGAGACCAATTTCAACCCCAAGGTACCAGCCTTGGAATCAAACAAAAATGTTTTTCAGAACTCTCTACTGCAATTACAGCAGTTCTTCAATCCACAGTGGGATCAGAATCTTTGTGAAGCTTTTTAACTACTTTAAATCATCTGTTCATCTGTCCTAAATAGCTATTGTTTTTCTTTTAAAAAATGAAACTCAAGCTTTTCCATCATTATAGACCAGCTAATTTTACAAATGTTATGTTAAGCACTATTCAGAATTACATTGCATTTCCAGGAGAACTGTTATCCAAGAATTTGGGGAAAGGCTATAGAGTTGGGTATGTGGCATAAGATGATTTTTATTCATTAGTCAGAGCAGTAAAAATCTATCAATTATTTTACAAGAACAATATAAACATACTTTTTAGATACAGTTTACAATAATCTAGATTTATATTTTTGCACACAGACAACCATCCAAGCTTGACTTTGGTATATGATGGTAACATTTTTTCTAAAGTACATTGGGTTAAAAAAAACAATTTGAATGAAAACATATTGTCCTGTACTCCTTGAACAAAAAAGAAAGAAAGCAATAAATGGCTGCAATTCTTTGGGAAGACCAGTAGAAGAATCTGGATACACTTGGCTGGTTGCCTGTGCAATAGTGATATGATTGCACTCTTTCAAATACCTGGAAAGATATCACTCATAAGTTTCCCTAAATTTGTTTTCCTTGATTTCAATGCAGAGACTAATGGATTTAAATTATAGACAGTAACATTCTGATTGAATGTTAGGACACATTTCCTAACAAAGCAGTTTGAGAGTAGAATCAATTATTCAAAGATTTAGATATGTGGACATAAGAGCTAGACAGCTGGGCACATTTTAATCTGGATGTCATTAATATCTATATAAATCTTAATACAGAGTTGGCTCAATCACTTAAATGATTCTGACAATTCTGTTCAGGCCACATTATATTGTCAAAACATCTATAGAGTTTATGCCTCATTGACTGTAATCTATATGTTCAGATGCCTCTGCATCATATTTAGCACAAATCCCACAATGAAAAGAAGGCTGATCTGAATCCTATAATATTTCCCCCTGAACTTTAACAGTCTTGATTTAACAACAATGCTTACATGAAAAGCTGTTAAAAAAATTCCAGTATTTTTTATCACAGAATATTATAGATCCTTTTAGAACATGTGCTTTTTTTTGTATCTATGAGGATTTTTTTCTCTAAGAGCATTGTGCATTGGATGATATAACTATTTTATATGTTCCCAATTTTAGTTTCTATTATTGTTGTTTTGCTATTTATTATGAATTAAAGCAGAAACAATGTTTCTGCTCTAATTCTCTGGCTCTTGCCAATCTTTTTTGTCAACCAGAAGACAAAAGAAGATTAATGGAGGGGAAAAAATTGTCTCCCATTACTAAACTTCCCATGGAAGAACTTCTGATAAATTGTCAGTGAATGCTGGATAATCATAAACACTCTGACTATGCAGGAAGCAAACATTTGAATGCAAGGTTCTATTTCATCCATCTCCATGACTCCTTTGGCTTTGAATGTTTTCTGTATCGAAGCCCTCAGTTCCTTTTTTCCCATGCAGGAAGCAGCTAGAAATGAAGCTGGTATCAGAAATGCCTTTTCAGATTTCATACTAGTAACCAAAGTGTTTTGTCTATACTGAATTAGCATAGCCTGTGATAAGTGGATGCTCCCTTCTTTTCCCATCTCTTCCATACCAGAAAAACAAGTATCGACTGCTTTCCTTTCATGACTTCTGACTGTTGAGCGCACTTGGAAAAAAAAACTATACACACACATACACATACTCTCATTCATCCTTGTCATTTTGTCTTGTGGAAAATTTGAAGAACTCTCTCCAAAAACAAGAAGACATATACATTCCATTACTGAACATGTCTCTTCTTCTAATTGGGGAATGAAGATTGCTCCATTTTCTGTATATTTCAGTTGCATGTACTGACTATATGAAGAAACTCTCAGCAGACTGATCATCAGTTTTCTGTGGGGAACACGATTGTCTTACATTAGATTACAACAATATTCCAAATCACATATTACAATAGGTAGAAAAGGTTGAACTTTGTCAGCTCAAAAATCAAGGTTATTAAATCTTCAAAGCAGGGGTGAAATCCAGCAGGTTCTGCCAGGTTCTGGAGAACTGGTAGTGGAAATTTTGAATAGTTCAGAGAACCGGCAAATACCACCTCTGGCTGGCCACAGAGTGGGGTGGGAATGGAGATTTTGCGCTATCCTTCCCCTGCCACGCCCACCAAGCCAAACCATGCCCACCAAGCCACACCCACAGAACCGGTAGGAAATACATTTGGATTTCACCACTGCTCCAAAGTGATGTTTATATTTTTACATTCTTTGCTTTCTCATTTTCCTTTCTTTCTTTCTTATATGTTAGATTCTTCTTTGACAATTATCTGTTGACTATGGATATCAAAACTTTACACTATTTTGAATCAATTTTCCCAACTCAAAGCATACCCTTGAAGTTACTTCATGAAGCAACATGCTGATCTTTTTTCTAAGATAGAAGCAAAATAATTAGATTGTTTCACTTGTCCTAGTTAATAGGCTTTCATTGCTTTCTGTAGGAGTTTTCCCATGCTTCGGCATATGTTTCTGGAAGAAGCATTGCTCATTTTGTCCTGGCATTACTCACCAAAACTTCAGGTGAGCAGAGCACATGCCACTATGTCCTTTATGGCAAACCTTCCTGAGGTTTGGTGAATACTTATGTTATAACATGCCTTCTCTCACATGCATTTCCTAAATAGGTAGTCTGCTACAGGGATATGACAGATACGTGATGGGGACAACCTTCAAGTCATATGAAATTTGATATGAGTTTTACTAAAGCAATTTGTGATGACCCTTGCTTCAGCAAAGAAAATGTGCTGCTCACAACACAAAATATCTTTATTAACCCTTAGACCAGTTGTCAGGAGATGGCAGTTGTCCTCCTCTTTCCATCTTTACCCTAAGAAGGCCAAATTGTTCCTACTCATGTCAAATATTTGATTATAGGCCTGGATATATATCACATTTTTCAGAGACAGTAGGAACTAAGGGCTACTAAAATCTGACTTACCTCAAACTTCCAAAGTTAGCAATATTTACATAAAATATAATACAGGGTTTTGGAGACAATTCTGTATGTTATTTACTAATTTTTTCAGATACTTCTCTTTTTCCTTCAACTATGTTGAAATCGTGTCATCTCATTCTTTTTATTAATAATCTTAGTGAAACTAATCCATAAATTTTTGAAGTGAGAGAATTTGACTTGATACAATAATGCTAATATTTATGTCTGCAGTCAAAACTATGAAATAATATTTCTCAATGGATTCTGTATGTTTTTTTTAATGGAAAAATGATAAATCAGAACCAGGGATATTTGGCAAATTTTTAATTCTTCAATACTTTTCTGCACATTATACTTCTTATTAGTCATTCTAATGGATCTATTTAAGCTGACCATAAAAATAAATCAGATGGCATGTGTGCCTTTCACATAATTGCCTTATGATAATTAAAACATATAAACATATTAAAAGTGTTTTAATTGGTATTTTATTTAATATATTACATAATCAAAACAAAGTTTTGTTCTCTAATGGTAACATTCAAGTCCTTATTCCTGTGCCTTGAAAATCCTCCTGTTATAAGCTTAATTAATTATGTTATATATCTGCAGCTACTTCTGACCTCTGTCAATAATTCTTTGTGGTATGAATTTTTAACCTAACATTGTATCTTATAAAGTATTGATAACTACACACTGATTTAACTATGACTGGTAAAGCCTTATGAAATACCCTTTGAGTATTGTGATAACTTGAGTGATAGTTTCAGGGTGAATGAAGCAAGCTTTATATCCAAAAATAAATTAGCTTACTTAGAAATAATGTTTTACTTCTTTGTATTATTTTGCTAGGGGCATGATGGCTCAGCAGTTAAAATGCTGGACTTGTCAACTGGAAAGTTGACAGTCCAGGGTACAGACCCAAGCACCAAGTGATGGGGTGAGATCCCTTCTTCACCTTAGCTCCTGCCCACTTAGCAATTCAAAAAAATGCAAATGCTAGTAGCTAAATAGGTATGACTTTGGTGGAAAGGTAACAGTGTTCCATGTACTTCGGCATATAGCCATGCTGGCCACGTGATCACTGAAGCATCTTTAGACAACGCTGGCTCCCTTGGCATAGAAATGGGGGGGGGGAATCCCCCTACAGTTGAATATGACTGGACTGGGAAAACCTTTACCTTTAACTTATTATTTTGTAACTATCATATTAAATAACATATTGAAAACACATAACAATTTTTTGCTATTCAACTTAACATTTTAGCAAGACTTTAAATGATACATTTCAAAAGTATTTTACAGATTATAATATGGCAATGAATAGATAAGGTGTATCTTTAAAATCTAACTTAAAAGCTAGAAAATCAAACATGGGTGATTCGGAATACATTGATACCTGGTGGTTTTGTAAAAGGTCTGGGTTTATAATACGTTATTTGAAGTTTTCTAAAATTGGTGATATTAACCTAAGATTAACATGAATGAGATTAAGAGAGTTCAATTGCAATGTCATATCATTTTGTTTTTAGCTTAAAAAAAAGAAACCTAAAGCAGTTTTCAAATGTTTTAAAACTATCTATAAACTTTGGTGTGCTATTTTATGTAAAACTGCATAGAAAAACTTACAAATGAAAGATACTAAAGCTGCTCACAGACGCAGGCTTTTTCAATAATATGTGATTGACTTAAAGGGAAAAAAATACTGATATTCTTAGCTTTCAGACTGCTATGAGTTTCATTGTAAAATAAAAGTATATTAGTATAATGCAATTCAACTTTTCTTAATCAAGATGGGAAAAAACCAGAAATTAAACAAAGGAAAGACTGGAACAGATTATCCCTATCAAGATTTGGAAGATATACAACTATGCATTCATATCCTGCAGCCTTTATCATGCAATGTCGGGAATAGTTTTTTGGGAATATTAATTCAAACCTTTTTAGGTAGTTTTTACTTGATAATATTCCAATCAGATAATATTCTAATTTGAAAATTGCACTGCTACTATGATACGGAATTAGGTAAAACAGGTGCTGTGATTCAACATTATTTTCAGGCTCTCACATTATTACATATGTGTGGGGACTGATTGGATAACCAATTTATCTTTTCTAATCTTTAAAGAAAAACATTTCTACTTCAGGACCTAAGCAATCAATATTTACTGCTTGACTATCTTGTATGATGCAGAAAGCAGGGTCTGGATCAGTGGTGGGTTTTAAGTTTTTTTACTACCGGTTCTGTGGGCGTGGCTTGGTGGGCATACTGTGGCTTGGTGGGCATGACAGGGGAAGGAAAAGCTGTAAAATCTCAATTTTCTCCCAATTAGCTGGGACTCAGGAGGCAGAGAATAGATGGGGGTGGGGCCAGTCAGAGCTGGTATTTACCGGTTCTCTGAACTACTCAAAATTTCCGCTACTGTTTCTCTAGAACTGGTCAGAACCTGCTGAAACCCACCTCTGGTCTGGATGAATAAAGGTAGAAGTACTATTCCATATATTGTGCTGCCTGAAGGAGAGTGGAGATATTGTAATAGGATTTTGTCATTCCAGATGTAGTTGCTGTATATGCAATAAAAGGGTTATTGTGTTAAAATGTTTACAAATTAAGGCACATCTTAATGCATGCACAACTGAACATACTTACATTTCAATGAATCTTTAGTTTTATAGTCCAGAATACATATTATAGTGAATAAAATACTCTTCAGAATTTATTTGAAATTTTTAGAGATTATCTTCTAAAAAGCTAGAATATGTGATAAATACAGCTACATACTACTTTGAAAGGACAAAGAAAAAGGTATGAGTTGCAGAAAGCAGTGAGAAATACTTTTCTAAGATATAAGTATTTCATATCAAAAGTGCCTACTTTTTATTAAATATGTATAAATACTTCCAACACGACCAGATCATCTAATGTTTACTTATCCAAAAGAAACTATGCTGCAGGAACCTGTCACCAATTTGAGAGCTATTTTTTTAGCAGAAGATGAAAATTTATTCAGAAACCTTAATAAATAAATAGCATTATTTGTAATTTTTAATAAAATTAAATGGAGCTTATTTGTAGATATGGTTATACTGTTTTATATTCAGATCAAGAAGATTCCTTTCTTTTATTTATTAAATTGGCTTAGATAGATAAACCTTTTTCAAAACATGTATAATAAATGTGGAACAGTCTTATCATTTTACTATGCAAAATACAAGTTGAATATATTTCATCTGACAATTGAGTTATTATCTCTTTGGGTGATTTGTTTTTAGTCTAGAGGATTGCTATTATACAGTGCAAAATAATTATCAAATAAGTGTTTTATGAGGTCAGCACAGTTCCCTTTGAAATGTAAACTACTAATGTGGATAGGTATTATAAATTCTATTGTTTTGATCTTATAGATGTCTTATTCAAGATGAAGAGAATTTTAATAAATTCTTGATTGCTAAATTATACACTTAAGCCTAATTTACATAAATTTAGCTTTTGTAAGCTCATTTGGTTTCAGAGTAAAATTAACCATAATTAACATTTAGTATTTTGTTGTGATTGCTTAAATATCATTTTGAATTTAAATACAATTTTGAACCAACTGTTAATTCATTAAAATAAAACTAGGTTTCATTCCATTTGAATGTTATTTTTAACTGTGACTTTTATCAGTATACCATGTTGTCTTCACTCTTTTGACTAACAGTAATAAAAAATAAAACCTTGACAACACTATCTAGAGACAAAGAGAAAAAAATTCTATAAAAGGTTATGTCAAGCTGTAACACAGTAATAACCCAGATATTATTTTTATCATAAACAAGGACAGTACAAACTTCCTAATTTAAAAATGTAAGTCGACAATCAAAGAAGGCTAAATGAAGGCTACTAACACAGAATTGATTAGAGAATAGACCTCATTCTCCTAAATCTTTGAAAAAGCATTGTGGTCTTTTCTATCTTTAATTAAAGGGAGATTGAGTGTATTATTATTCTCAGGTATGCACCCTTAAAGGAGCTTATAATATATTTGATGATGTAAAAGTAATAATTTTCATGAAACTGAAAACATAAAAGCATAAGAGACATTGTATGGCATCCAAATATGACAAGGTCATGTACTTCATCTGTATCTTTACATTTCATGGCAGAAAAATGCTAACTTTTTATACTTTATTTTTACCATGTTTTTGCATTTATTTTTGTACTTTGGGTTCATATTGTTTATTTTTGTAAAACAACTTACCAACTTACAACTTATTACTTTTATAATACAAATTACCAATTGATAGTAATTTTCTTCCCCACCCACTTTCCTCCTGGGAGCTAAGCTGTAATTTATGAGATTATTACCCTTGGTTGTGTCTCTTGCCCTTCCTCCCAAGGCAGTAGTGGGTTGTTACTGGTTCTCCCCAATCTAAGAACTAGTAGTGGCAGTGGCAGGAGGCTCCGCCCACCAGCCCCAATGTCATCATGGATGATCTGCACATGCGCAGAAGGTTCTGTGCGTGCACACAAGTGCCGTGCGCAGGCAAAGCGGGGGAATGCGTATTAATGTGGAGGTAAGTAAAACCCACCCCTGTCCCAAGGTCATTCCCACATTACATTTGGCTACACAAATGTCCTAATCTTTAAAAAATCCAATGGAAATAATGTCTTTATGATGTCTTCTTTGGAAAATCAAGGAAGTTTTTATAAAAACTTTTTTATAAAAACTTTTTTTTTTTCATACAAGGGGAAATTTAAGATCAATAAAGAAAGGATGTTTAATGAAAGACAAATTCATCAATCATCTTGCAATAAAGATAAGTGTAAGAATGCAGGTTCCAGCTATAAGAATTTCAGCCAAGTTTCTTCTACTTTGAATAGAAAAGAAAATCGAAGCATCCAATTGATTGAAAATAATCAAAAATATGTCAGAACAATTTTTGACTCAACACTTTTATTTGTCTATCTTTCAATTTTTTTAATGTTAGTTAAGAATATATACATATTTATCAGAGATATATTATGTTTATGACTCTCTCCATCCCTCCCCCCTCTCCCTTTCTCTTTTTTTGGCTAGTTTATAGTTGAAGTTGAAACCATTGATGTCCAGGATGTGAGGGATCTGTAGATATTTTCACAGCCCTCTTTTTGACTCATGCAGTATACAGGTTAGTATTATTATGTATTGAATATATATAGTTATGTTAAGTGAAACTAACCTTTAGATGACTCTTAATGTTAACTTCAACTGTGTTGGAGGGAAAATCAGAACATTCATATTTGGGTGGGTTTTTTAAGGTATTGTGATTGGTTGAGGCCCTGTGGGCCTAGAGTATAAATTACAGGGATTTGCCTGTTGTTCTTCAGTTTCAGTTTGCGTCAATAAACACTGTTGTATCTATGCTGGTCTGTTCTTGCCTATTGCTGTCCATGACATAACAGGTAGCAATTGTTTTTTCTGCAGTTTTAATTATTCTTTGGAGTTTGTGTCTCTCTTGTTTGGTTGCAGAGCCAAACCAGACAGTTATTCATGCATTTTGTCTATATTTTCCATTACGAAGCAATCCTGATCTGAAGAGTTAATGACATTAATGTTTGGCCTTATTCTGGATTTTTTGTTTGTTTGTTTGTTTCTTCTTTGTTTATTGTGTTTTGTACTCTTTTGATTATATATTTTGAATATATATATGGAATAAATATATATAAGGAATAATATAGTAATAATTTAATGAACTGTTTATATTGTTATTTCTTCTCAGACCTTACACTGAGTTCAGTAGGCTCACTGTTCAGAAGTAAGTAGGAAGATTTTCAGCTGAAATAACTATTTAAACATTAATATTATATAGTTTAGCATTTTTGATTAAGAAATCCTTTCCAATCTGAAGTAATAGCATATATTACATATACTACACAGACATAACACTGAAGAACAGGACAAAACCTGAGCCCCAACTGAGACAATGGTCAGATAAAATAAATTTGAATCTGAGGCACAGATATAATTTGAGAAAGCATCTCATATTTGATTCACTTTGGTCCTCATGAAGAGAGACTTGTAAGATTGAAGATTTTGAGGTAGACCAGACAAGGAAACCACCTTATGAGTCCTAATGCTATTTTTATTAAAAAGTTACAGGAGCTTGCAAGTCTGAATATACTTCTTCCCTCCCTTCCTCCTTCTTGTTGTATAAATACTGTCTGAAGTTAAAATAAAGTTAAAATGAAGTAAACTTAGGAAAGGTTAAGATAAAATTGCAGTATGCAGGAAAGGTCCTCGAAGATGGTAAGATAAATATAGAGAGAGATTAAAAGAGAGAGGAGTCTTCTTAAAATATAGTATAGAGTCAGTTAGGAAATCAGAATTGGTGATCTTTCTTTAGAAAGGAGGTCCCTCTCAAAGAGTACCAAGGATGGTCTCTATCAAAACAAAATGCAATGAAAATTAAGTGGCTTAGAAAAGATCTAAAAATATTATATGTATATATTTAGAAATCTGAACAGATGCGGATGAAATTCATTGATGGCAAAATAAATCACTATCCACCCCTGCATAGAATTCTTAAGTGGTAATAAAAGCTTAGAATGAATGGTTTGCCAATTGTCTCAGATAAGCCAATGATGCAGTCGCAGTTGTAACCACTATATTAAAACTGATCTGGAGTTTCAGATTTCTTAATATAGAACTTCTTCTAGGACCCAGGAGTGTCAAACTTGATTTCATTGAGGGCCAAATCAGCATTGTGATTATTCTTGGGTGACTGAGGTGGGGGAGAAGGGTGTGGGCATGGCTAGCTCAACATTGCTCATGTAGGGAGTGCCTGTAGGGGCAGGGTTGGGTTGGGGAGGAAATCCAGGGGTCTCCAGTGAATGAGACAGTGGGCGGGAGACCCATCCCACAGGATTAGGTGAGGCAAGGCAGGAGGAGGGGTGGCTGCTGCCAGAAACCATCAGCATCTGCATGTTTGCTGTCCTTTGTGCATGGGGGCCGATGGTTTCTGGCAGCAGTTGCAGCCTGCTGGCCCCTCAGCTGGCATACTCTGCTGCTCTGAAGCCCATTGCCACCACCAGGCTGGCCATCCAAGTAGCAAGTGTGGCAGCAGCAGCAGCATCAGGCGGACGGCGAGGCACATGATGTGGACAGCTGGACACACTTATTCCATCCCACTGTCTCTTTTTGTGGTTGGAGAGCAGCAGAGGTGGCTTCCTACTGGTTCGGGGCTGGTTCTACCAAGTAGGTAGTAGCCACTGGTGATATCACGGAGCCGGTTTTATCCATGCTTTGTGGACCATTTACTGTATATTATAAAACCTGAAAGAAATGTACTATGTTCTGCATCTGTGAAATCATTCCGATCAACTATAAATAGCTTGAAAAATTGGAAGTCATAGTTTACTGTAGATAAAATAGAAATGAAGAAAAAATGTGGATTACATTATCACCTTATAGTTATAATAAAAACAAACAAAGGAACATCTTGAAAGTATTAGAAGGAAAATATTATTATAAAATTGAACTTCAGATAGAGAAGTGAACTATGATATAATCATTACATAAAGAGGACAGAAAATAAAATATACAAGACAATAATTGACATTTGTTACAAGTTAGCATCATCAAACAGGAAAAAGAATGTTTAGTTTTGTAGCTCAAGAACAAACATCACAAAGAAATCAAGAATTGAACACGAATCAAAGCAACAAAACAAAAGAGACTATGTATAGAAAAAGATTACATAGTAGCTTGTTTAATAAGTGGATACTGAAAAATTGCTGACTCACTATAAACATGAAAGAATAATTACTATGACCCACTGCAGTTAAGCAATTATGCAATCTGAAATTTATGAATAATCCAAAAATTGAGAAAGCTAGTGAAAATGATGTCATCATTTTCTTATATCCATCTAGAATACAACAAACCAACAATAATTGTAAAGAAAATTTCTGTAGATATTTAAATATCTGAGAAAAGTAAACTAAAGAAAAAAGAATTAAAAAGCTCCTACGGATCTAATTAAAAGAGATAGATTGAAAGTTATTGATGCTTCAGGAGAAATAATAAAAAATAAACTTTTTTAAAACAATAACTGAGTATATTGTATGTATCAACTGCCTATTTCTAAAACAAACAAAAAACTCTATTAGCTGGCAATCAGGGGTGGGGTCTACTTACCTTCCCTACTGGTTCGGCGTTGCACCGGAAGTGCGCAGTTCTGCACCCCTGTCGCTCCTGGGTTAAAATCATCTGTGCATTCTCAGGAGGCTTTGCTGAAGCGCAGAGGCTTATTTTTGATTAAATTTCACTCTAGTGGGCAGATTTCAAGCCGGAGGACCAGTTCGGGGGTGTATCCAGCCAGCCGTCACTGCCAGTTCGGTGAGCGGGGAAAAATTCCCGCTACTAGTTCTAGCGAACTGGTCCAAACCGGCAGGAATCCACCTCTGCTGGGAACATGTTATATCTCATAATATTACTTGGATGTTTTCTACATTGCTGGCTGCAATTTGAATCTCAAAAGAACACTGTCACACTTATAATCTTTGTTCTTTGTACTGTATTATTTCTTGATGAATAAAAACTAATAATAATAATTTACTGTCCTCATACAAATTGTTATCAGGAATTCAGCTTTTAGTTAAATATTAACTTTACATACACAGTTCATATTAACTTCTAAAACAAGTCCGTTATGGAAGATATTTTTGTCCTTTATACCTAGCTCAGCCCTACACAACATATGGCCTATGGACTTTGTGTAGCTTTCCAAGCATGCCACTAGCATTTTTAAAGAAATAACAGATCCACAGCAGACAAATGTTGACATCACCAGGAAGAATCCACTGTCATTTACGTTTTCACAGCCACTTTCATTTTGAAATTCATGTTGCCAAATTCCTCAATTCTTCCAAGTCTCATGGACACCTGAATTGGCTGCAATTAATCTTTTGTGGCCTGCAATTATTTTCAGGGCTATTAATCTGGCCTGTATGAGTTGTGCAGGCCTGCATTACCTACTGCCAGATTCTAATCTAGAAATTAATTTACTATTTCATCACTGCTTCATATTTCTATGAATTACAACTGATTGTTTCTCTGTTCTTGAAAACTGCACCATTGTGTTCTTTTTTTTCTACATCTAAATGCCATATAAAAAGCATAAAAAATAATTTTCCTAATATGATAAAGCAATCTTTCCTAATCAATAGTTAATTCGACAACAAATGTTATTATGACTTAAAATCTACATATGATGTATAATAACTTCTAAAATAGCTGTTGCAGTAAGAATAAAATTAATTTTGCATTGGTTATTTGAAGTCAATGATCGATGAAGTCTTAATGGACAAAAATTATTGATGAAGTTTTCTTGACAGCAGTCAGTGAAAACAACTTGTTTCAATACTTCATATTCTACATGAAGATATTCCGTGAATTTCAACAGTACTTATTTTTCATTATAAATGCATACATTATAGAAAATCAACCTGGGGATTTTAAATAAAAATATGATTGTTTTGGAATTTAAAACCTTATAACCCTGAACTAATATACTGAAGCTTTTATGGGGAACAGCAGGTATTCTTTAAGCTATTCTTATCTTCTAGTTTAATAAGACTAGACTGCTTAGTCAAATATAAGAATCTCCATTCTGCCACTTGAGTGAATTGATAAGATATTAAGGAGATTAAGATAATATTACAGAGTCCACAAGAAAGTTTGAAAGCATTATATTGCAAAAGTGAGTAAGAGAATTACAGTATCCTAATTTGTAATTTGCCAGCTTTTTCCATTTTTCAGAATTTCCTGTCTGAAGCAGCTTCATTTTCTTCTTCCTAATAGTTCTAGTCCCATAGGCAAACCATTGTCCATATGCTGGATCAGACAATTTTTCATGATTCTCATATGGTTCAATAAAAAATGAAAGGTGTGTCATTCTCTTATTGTTTGCTTTAGACTGAGAATTTACATTTTTCCACATTATATTATTGTTAATTATATAGAGAGTTTGGATACAGGTTTAAAGCAGGGGTGAAATCCTACCGGTTCTAACCGGTTCTGTAGAGTAGGTTGAGGGCAGCTGGTGATGTCATTAGAACCGGTTCTGTTCCCTGGAGGCCACCATCTTTTTTGTGGAT
>JANHFT010002966.1:143040-153580 GCA_032467955.1 Pseudoxenodon macrops | reverse complement strand
TACAGCCTGAAAGGAGCTGATGGTGGGACTGATCCAACCAACAATCACGTGCTTGTACTAATCAGGCTTTGCAGAAGCTGAAACTGAAACAGGCTGTTTGCTGAAAGGAGGTAAATTGCTGGGAGGCAGAAGCCAAAGGGTGGGGGTAGGTGGGCGGGGCTACATTTGGTGTATAAGATGCACCCAAATTTTTACCCTCTTTTAGGGGGGGGGAGTACATCTAATATCTGAAAAATACGGTATATGGTATTAAGTTGCAAAAATAGCAATGCAATATCGCTTCTTCACTCACACATAATCAGTGTTCGTAAAACGTTATTTGAGATGATAAGGTATGTAGTCAGTGATGCTTGGCTGGAATAAAGATAGGATGGATATAAGTTCAATAAATAACAAAGTGAATTTTTGCTAGAAGCTTCTGTATTTCTTTTCAATATCTTAGGGTTTAAAATACCCTATAGTTTTCTCTCCTCTTGAAGATGGCATTAAATTTTACAAGTTGATATCTGAATTATAATAATTACTGCAACTTCATATTTGTAAAGAGATTCAAATGATAGTTTGTTTGTTTATTTATTTTATTTATGTATCAAATTTAGAAATTTCCCATCTCCCTTGCAAAATGCTTAAACTAGTCTTTTTGGAGAGTGTTCAGTCTACTGCTGAAATGTGTACAGGTAGTCCTCAATTTATGACTACAATTGAGCACAAAATTTATGTTGCTAAGTGAGACAGTTAGTGAGTGAGTTTTGCCCCATTTTACAACCTTTCTTGCCACAGTAGTTGAGCGAATCACGGCAGTTGTTAAGTTACTTGTTTAAGTGAACTTGACTTCCCCATTGACTTTGCTTGTCAGAAGTTGAAGGTGATCACATGACCTTGGGACTCTGCAACTGTTATAATTATGAGTCAGTTGCCAAGTGTCCAAACTTTGATCACATGAACATGGGAATGCTGCAATGGTCATAAGTCACCTTTGGTTTTAAGTCAAGGACTACCTATATATTATTTATGTAAAATAAGGAGATTACCAATCAGAACATGCAAGCAAGATATAGGAAATTAAACTTAACTTTTTTCCTGGAAGGAGAGTAAACAATTATGCTTACAATTAGGAGAACAAAATAGACTGGAATCTGGCTTTCCCCCTCCAAGCTGTGTTTATTAAAGTAATTCCATGAGTAACACTTTGCTTTTAATGGAGCAGAATGGTTTCTTCTATGTTTATAGCCTTCTATGCATGTATAAAAATACCCCCGTCCTCCCAATTGATAGATCAAGTCAGTGCGACTCTGCCTCAAAAGAAACTAGGCTTCTTTGCCTTTCTATGACAGATCACGGACGATTAACATAGGCCTGGTGCAGGTTGCTTCTTTTCAGTGATGGTTGGAGTGATTTTCCCTGACCATAATTATATGAATATTCTGTGATCTGATACATGAAATAGATTTGGTTTTGTTTTTTTAATTCCAGAATCTTGGTGAGGCAGAATATGTTGTTGCACTGTTCATGTACATGTGCCTGCTAGGATACCCTGCAGAAAAGATAAGCATCTTGACAACTTACAATGGGCAGAAACATCTGATTCGGGATATTATCAATCAGCGTTGTGGGAATAATCCATTGATTGGAAGACCAAATAAGGTAACATTCCAAATAACAATCAAATAATATACACCTCCACAAAAGTGCAGAGCAAGTAACCATTGTTGGAATACATTCATCATATTGAATATTGCTTCTGAACTGCATACTTTATGAAATAGAAGTCATTCATTTGTTTTCCTATTTCCTGACTTTCCTATTTAACTACTTTAATTTAGCCTGGTTTATTTAATTGTGTGTGGGAAGCAATTAATTAACCTACTCTATTTTTTTTGCTAGGTGACAACTGTGGACAGGTTTCAAGGTCAGCAAAATGATTACATCATCCTTTCACTTGTGCGAACAAAAGCAGTTGGACACTTGAGGTAAGCAATAATATATCTTCATAGACAGAACAACAGTGCAATCCTACCATAAGTGGAGTATTTATGAGTAAAATGGACTATTTACGAGTACAAACTCAATTGAATCCCTTTTTATCTATCAGTGAGCAACTGAAATAGACAACTTACCTCTTTTCTGTCTTGTCCATACTTACAGTATATTTAATATATTCCATAAGTGCAACAACATTAACTCCAATTTTAAAGGCTAATTATGAAATTGATGTTTTAAAGCATATTTATTGCTGATTATAGTTTCTAACAAAGATATATGTATCAGAACTATTATCTTCAGTTTTCAAAGAAAAATAGGCATTAATTTGCATTAATTTTCACATTCAAAGGAAATAAGTTTCCGGCTTTAATTTTCAGGAGGGTTTTTTGTTGTGTGGGGTTATAATAGTGTTCAAGTGAAAAACTAAATATCATTGTTGAATTTAAATAGTAAAGCTGTTTAATTTTTCCTTCCTGAAGGGATGTACGGCGTTTGGTGGTTGCTATGTCAAGAGCCAGGCTTGGTCTGTATATATTTGCAAGAGTGTCACTATTCCAGAACTGCTTTGAGCTGACTCCAGCCTTCAGTCAGCTTACTGCTCGTCCTCTTCAACTGTATATAGTCCCTGCAGAGTATTTTCCAACTGCTCGCCAGGTACACAAGCTATCTTGAATTCTGTTTAATGTTTAAATGGTTAAAATATATCTATCATTTATATTGTATTCGTTCTTTTATATTACTTAAGAAGTGGCTGTTTGTTGTTTTAGTTCTAAACTTTCTAATTTTTTCCCTCAGAATGGAAAACATCCATCTCATCAAGTTCATATTATAAAGAATATGCCTCAGATGGCTAATTTTGTCTACAACATGTACATGCATATGATCCAAAGTACACACCAACACCGACAGGTAAAGAAATAAAAGTTGAGAAAAACATGTTTAATTTAAAAGCTCTGAGTGAAAACATTGTTAATACTTTCTAATAACAAATGAACATAGTTGAAAATTAGTTGACTTATTGATTTTATTTTTAATGTCTTTTATGCTTTAGGTAACTTTGTAAACAGTATGAACTAATTCTATCAATTTAGAGGACGGGAGAAAAAGAAAATTATATATATCGTACTCTTTGAGTTAGACAAAACTTGTAGCTGATCTTTGTTAGGGATTATAACATTATATTTAAGATACAGAAAGTTGACAAAGAGAAATTTTATTAATCTTCCATAACAACAGAATCTAGTGATATTAGCAGACACCAAAATCAGTACAGAATAGCAGCTCAAAATAAGATTAATCAATTTAATGGATTTAAACATGGCAGTCCAGTTAATTAAATACCTGTATTACAATTTGAGAGAAGAAGCCATATTCATTTACATTTTGATAAACCAATTAACCTCTGAAAATAGCTGTTGAATTGGAAGTATAACACTTATATATTAGCTGTTCATTTAAGGTATGTGTAAATAAAAGTTGGCAATGCATACTACATGTTGCATCCATTTGTTGTGGAAACTGAAACTAATTAAAAACAAGCAAATAGACAGAATTTTGATATGGAGAAAAAAATAACATATCTTTTTATGAAGTAATTATTATTTGTAGAAAATTGTTTGGTACACACTAGAATAGATTTGTTAATATGACTGGGAACTCCTGTGACCAATTACTGTGAAGGGAAGCTCATTGAAATCTTGTTCTTTATACTATTTGCAACTAGTTAAACATGTTTGTACATAGCTCATTCCCACAGACTTGGAGGTGCTGGAAGTACATTTTCAATTGCACTATTAAAATGTTATTTTTAACTTCATGTTAGTTTTCTTAAAAAAAGATCTGAATGATGCTAATCGTATATGGGTAGAAATTGTACCAGCTGCATCACAGAAGGAATCTTAGTTTGTATCCGGCAGATAAAAATATATATTTAGCCAAATACAAAGGAATCCCTAATTTGACGCTTAGATTTTCTGAATGTCTATAATTAGTCTACCAAAAATATCATTTTTGACCACATAGCATGGAACCCAGATATAGTCATTTAGTAATTTCTAAGTTTAAATGCTATTGTTCCAGCATGCAGCATCAAACTTATATATATATGGCTGTTAGAAGCATCCGTTAAATATATAGCAAGTTATCTTAATCCCATGTTTAAATTCTAATGTAAACAAGAACTCCACTTGGAACTATGACAAAGAATATTGTTGGAGATGGGCATATCCTCTATTTCCATGGCTTTATATCAGAAAGATAAGACTGGAGAAATGTTCATAGCATTATTTAATTAGATTAGCCTCTTTTCATCTTGAATCAACAGATATATTAAAGTTTTAATGGAATTTTTACTCCTTTCTATAAGGATCTACTTAAATATTAGTTTTTTTGTCTCACAAATTGCAATTCTCTTCTTCAGAATGCAGCAATAGCAAAAACTGGTTTAATTATGTAGCATATAATAAACAACAAAATTTCAGCATATTCAAATGCTTGCTTGCTTTAATCCTAAAGCATTCAAAAATTCCGTGGAATCAACTTAAACATATAGAAAGCTATGTAATGACTCGCACATGTAAAACTGCAAATAAAAGAATTCTCTGTTAAGGATATTCTATAAATTAAAATTTATTTATTTCATTAAGTTTGTTATAGATGCCCACTCCAATAGATTCTTAAAATAAATTTAGACAAGTTATATGGAGTTATTTGGCAGAATCTGCATGCGACTTTGCAACCAATGTAGTTTATATTGATAGATTGTTCTTACTGGTGTAGATCTAAGTTTGATCTGTATTATGTTGACATTGTTCTTAAACAAAACACATCTTTTTTCCCATTGTAGCATTTATTACCTCCTCCAGAACTTGTTGAAGAAAGTGAAACATCCAAACAGCAGGAAAATGAAGGTGTCCAGAGTAAGGAATCTGAAATGGAAACAGGAACTGAAACCAAAGCTATATCAGGGGATACTATAAAAGAGAACATTTTGAATGAGAAACCAAAGGCAAGAGAGGAAGAAGAGGAGCATCGGAAAATGCCTGAACATCCTGGAAGAGATAGTGACAGTGAAGACAGTGAAACAGAACTTGATGCAGATAAATGAACATTGCCTTTACAGGTCTGAAAAAAAGAGTTAGCAAAAAATGACCATAGATACCATACGTATCCATTGCTTTGGTGGATCAGCTGCTGTAAATATTAATGATACTTCAGATTATTATTTTTTTGTACTATAAATGCGAAGTGTTTATGTGGTCATAAACAAGTAACAGACACAATGGCATCACATTTTTATGTGTCCCCAATGTATTTAGTAAAACATTTTTAAATTATTGCTCTGAGTCTTTTTTTTTCTTTCTTTTTTTGGTATTGAAAAACTCCTCGGAGATTTTAATCTATTTTTTAAAATATCACATAGTTGATAGCAGAAGTAATACTAAAAAAAAAACAGGTTCATGTTTTTACACATAGGCTCAAAGAGATCAAGGTTCTCTAAAGTGGTATCAGTTAAATGTGTTGGGATTTCCTCTCAGACTCATGCTGGCTTGGAAATTAGGTGATGCAGTACTGGAAAAAATACTTGGTTGGGAAAGAAGACAGGAATAGATTATGAGATACTTATTATTATTTTTATTTTGATGGTACACCAGCATATTTCCACAGTAATTCCTTCTGTAAGGGAGATGGGCAATTTCTAAATATAATAAATAAATAAAATAAAATAAATAAACGTAGACATTCCAAAATAAAAGTAGGTATAAAATTAGTTAATAAAATAAAAACATTAACATGAAATTTCAAAATTAAAAGTATAGAACATCTATAAAATTATTATCAATAGTCTAAATGCTATAAATAGTTAAGCTAGATAGGAGATACCATATTTTTCAGACTATAAGACGGACCACTATAAGATGCACCAAGATTTCAAAGAGGTAAGTAAGAAAAAAAAGTTTTTGTCCTTCCCTGCCCCAGGAGCAGTCTGCAAACCTCCCAAACTCTGTGCACCCTCTTTTTTTGCAAAAACGGGCCCATTTTCATAAGTTTTTGTGAAAAATCGGGTGCACAGAGGCTTTGGGAGGCTTGCAGAGTGTTTTTGTGGGCTGGGGGGAAGACAAAAACAGTCATTTTTTGCCTTCCCCCAGCCTGCAGAAACACTCTGCAGGCTTCCCAAACCCTCTGCATGCCCTGTTTTTCACAAAAACAGGTGAAAAACGGGCCGTTTTACAAAAAATGGGGGCATTTTTGCCTTCTCCCAACCCTCAGAAGCAGTCTGCAGACCTCCCAAACCCTCTGCGCACCCTGTTTTTCGCAAAAACGAGCCCGTTTTTCACCAGTTTTTGCGAAAAATTGAGCTTACAGAGGGTTTGGGAAGCCAGCAGACTACTTCTGTAGGCTGGGGGAAGCCAAAAAATGACACTGTTTTTGCTTTCCCCCAGCCCACAGAAACACTCTGCAAGCCTCCCAAACCCTCTGCGCACCCGGTTTTTGCGAAAAACTGGCCCATTTTTTGCAAAAATGGGATGCAGGGGCAGCGAGACCAAAATTGTATTTGGTGTATAAGACGCACCAACATTTCCACCCTCTGTTAGGGGGGAAAAAGGTGCATCTTATACTCTGAAAAATATGGTAAATACATAATAAATATTGAGAAATATAAAACATTACAGCATGTTAAAACTCAATTATTGTAGCTTTACTAGGGTTATTGCAATTATACTGGAGTGATAATGTGTTTTTTTTAAGAAAAGGAAGGATTATGAGATACTAATGATCTAAACAAGGCTCAGGATTACCTTATTTGGAGAAGGTAATACTATTATTAGATTGTGCCACTATAAAAATAAAAAGTTTGTTTGCTAATTATAGAAGTTAAACTGCATGCTAAACTGGCTTTTTAATCTCTTCCTTGCTTATAATTTTCTACTAGGAGGTGGGGGTTTGGGGAGCAAGATAATGTGTATGTGTTTTTTAAATCTGGAAAAACATTCCATTTCCCCATACCTGTTGACTGAGGTAGTACTTTCTTAATGGAATGTTATTATTCTTGTTCCAGTAGAGAAATAATGACATAAAAGTAAATATTGGCCAATTCTAGTGCCATACAATTCACCAATTGGCACTGAATAATCTTATGCGCTGTTAAATAGATGGATGGTATACTACCAGAGTAAGTGTTTTGATACATAATTCTGTGACTACAATGCTCTAGGATAAATATGCACATACAAATAGATTTATATTTTGTGATAAATTTGCCAACAGGACGTTACTAAACTGCATAGATCAAAATAAGAATAATAAATTCTGAAGTTATATTACATATTTCAAGTTTGTTAGCTTTACTAACAAATATTGTGTATGAACCTTGTGCCAGAGGTGGGTTCCTACCGGTTCTATCTGATTCTATAGAATCAGTAATAACTTGGCGATGACGTTGCAGAGCCGGACCTGTCAGTGGCTCTGGGTGCCGTCATCTTGAATTTTGCTTCTGTGCATGTGCAGAAGCTAGTTTTTGGGTGCGCATGTGCATGCAGCACAACACTGAACGAACCGGCAGGAAAAATATCAAGAACCCACCCCTGACTTGTGCCTAAATAGATATGTAACACAAGATTTTGCTGCATTAATAAGAGGATAAAGATCTCATCTATTAATGAGAATCAGTTGTCTCTAATTAACTTACACAATAACATTATTTAGCAGTCTAAATCGTAGAATTGTGTTAGCAAAGTAAAACAATTTGGTTCTTTAAGTGTTATAGTAAATAAAATAAGTCACAATTTTTAATTTGACTCTGAGAAAGGCTTTATTATACAGAGCCATGAGACATGGTGATACAATAACATAAACTAACATTCATAATATGATGAATGGCAGAAAAACCTTCTGGCAACATGTGGCCAGCTCAGCTAGAGAACATCGGCTTTCTAACCTATTTTCTAAAAATATTCCAGTGTCTTAACTAATTTGTGCCTTTTAATAAAATAAACCCAAATACTGGCAGAAACAGCTGCTAGTTGTTTTATATATATTAATCACAATTTGAGATATTTTAGCTAATTGGTTTTAATAAGATTGTAAGTACAATAAACAAGGATGAACGCTTACAGATTTTTTATAAAATTTCTTAATTGTATTAGCTCTGTCACTACAAATATTTAACAACTGGATATACCAAGGAACTTATCTAAGCTGATTTGAAGTCAATGCTGAGGACACCAGCATTTATATTAGAATTTGACAAATTAATAGATTGGCATGAGTTGTTACGTTTTATATGCTAGGAAATGAGAAGGTCATTCACTTAGTCTAGGAATGGGTGATACCTGACTTCTCGCTACTGTTTTAGTATGTCTCACATTTGTGTTTTCTCTCAGTTGATGTAAAGAATGTCTACAGTTGGACCTAAATTGAAGCAATTAAATGTCTACATAATATTCACACCGAGCAGTCTCCAGGTGAAAAGCTGTCTAATAATAAATGATTTCCCACTGCCCTCTTCACCAAAGATAAGGCCCAAAAGGCCTATCCATATCAGCTCTAAATTCCTAGGCTACAAAATAACAGTAGCCCTGTTATGCATCGTGAGGCGCTTCAGCATTCTGCTGCTTAAATCTGACATCTCTCTATTGTCAAAAGATCTATTTTTAGATTGGTAGTCTGTGAACATGGAATGTTTAATTACAGTAAAGGGAAAAGCATGGATGATGGAGCAAGGCGCTACTTTCAAGTACTGTTCCAACGGCAAAAAAAAGTCCCTTGATTCACAGGGTGCTTCTTAAAAAGCAATAAACATACTTGAATTTGAATTCCATATTGGTAGATGATGCTAAGTATATAAACAATTTTTAAATACAAAATAACTCAATGCCACCGTTGTTAAAAGTTCCGAGGTGTCTATTGCATTATTATAAACAAGAAATTAAACTTGAAAATTAAGAGCACCCGTCGTTATTTACAGAACATGCTAATCCATGATGACTAAATTCACCAATTTTCTGAGCTTGTGCAACACAGTCCTGAACAAATAAATTAGATTAAGATTGTATAACCTGTTAAAATAAAATGTGATAGTTAGATGATCGCTCAATGCTTTCTGCAAATAAAGCCAGTGGATAGGAATCAAAACTAAGCTTAACTCAGTGGTGGCCTTAAAACACTTTTATCATCTTGTGTAAGTGAATGGTTCCCATTTCAGTCTCAGGAAAATGTGGCATTGAAATTTAGAGATTGATTTGTTTATTAGATTTGGGTGCTTCCCATTTTGTGTAGAGATGACTATGTGTGACTTACAAGCATTAAAAAGCAGTAGAGATCCCGACTTTATTATGGAAATGCGCTGGATCCAGAGGTAGGCTCCTACCGGTTCGGACTAGTTCTATAGAGTAGGTAGTAAGCCGCTGGTGATGTCATAGAACCAGATCTGGTCCGTGGACAGCATCATCTTTTTTGTGGATTTAAAATTTTTTTTATTGTTTTGAATTTTTTCTGGGTTTTTTTCTTCTGCACATGTGCAGAAGCCAAGTTTCCGGCACTGCGTATGCATTACCATCTTGTTTTTGGCCTTTTTTTTTTGTAATTTTTTTTATACTGGGCATGTGTGCGCCCATCAGGCACGCCCACGAGGCACACCCACGAAGCACGCCAATGAGGCGTGGGAGGCAGCGAACCGGCGGCGAGGTAAGTTAGAACCCACCCCTGACTGGATCCAACTGGCTTTCAAGCAAGCATAATGATGAGCTTTTTGCTAGTTCATAATAATGTTGACGTGTAACCAGGCTTCAGATTACTTTATATCAAACAGGACAAAATAAATATGAATATTTTCTTACACATTTTACTATAAACACTTTTCAGGACTTAAAGATGCACCCCTTATATGATTTTATTTCCAGAAAACATTTTTTATTGATTATGTACATTATGTAGTTGTCGTTTCTTAGTGACTACATAGATATTCTTCAGGATACCTTGTCCTTCAGATCTTAGCTATTTATAGTATTCTCCATTAACCTCATTCAAAAGGATCAATACTCTATTGTGCTTCTTCAAAGTTCAGCTTTCACTTCCATATAGTATCAAGGGGGAAACCATTGCTTGCATGATTCTAATTTTTGTAGCTATAAACAGATCCTAGTATCAGAATACTTTTTTGAAAACCGTCATGGCTGCAGTATATTTTCTTGACTGTATTTCTTGAAAGCTAGTTCTTTAATATTGATAGTTGTTCTTAAAAGAAATAAGCAATCCATCATTTCAGTATCTTCACTGTCAGTTCTAAGGCTAAACCTGCTTGTCATTAGTTTGTCTTATTTGTATTTAATCTTAATCCCATTTCATTGTTCTTCTTGAAATTCAGATCATGTGCCTTTTAGTTCTGTCACTGAACTTGGGGATCTGGCTGTGTGGCTGAGCTGTATGATAGTTACTGTATGCTGATCTGTTGTTGCCTTTTTCTTGGCTACTGATGTCAGTGTGTCAGCGTTCCAAATATCATCCCTAAACAGATCAGACTCCAAGGCAAAGCATTCCTCAAAGTTCCAATTTATTA
>JANHFT010002966.1:98468-113759 GCA_032467955.1 Pseudoxenodon macrops | reverse complement strand
CTCTAGTTTGCCTATTCAGATTAAGGTACAGATACTCATCTTTTAATGACTGCATTGTTTAGAGACCATTTGAAGTTAAAGTTATGAAGATGATGATGACAAAGTAATGTTATGACTACTCCCCTACATCAGTGTGTCTCAACTTTGTCAACTTGAAGATATGTGGACTTCAACTCCCAGAATTCCATGGGAGTTGAATTCTGGGAGATGAAGTCCGCACATCTTCAACTTGCCGTGTTCAGAAACATGGCCCTACATTTATGGCCTTCACAGGTCTGTAAAGCAAAGGAAAGCTGAAGTAGTAAGATCATAAGATTTCACTTAGTGACTGCTTCACTTAACAACCAAGTGTCCCAATTGGACTACCCGCTTTGCATTAGACACAGTAATTTCGGTATCAAGAAACAACTATTTCACAAGGAGGAAGGAAGGAGAAAAACCCACAATGCACTAATAGAGGTAGTCCTCTGTTCATTTAGTGGCCGTCCAAAGTTTCAGTGGCACTGAAAAAAAGTGACTTATGACCAGTTTTCACACTTACAGCCATTGCAGCATCCCCATAATCACGTGATCGAAATTTGGATGCTTGGCAACCACTTCATATTTATGATGGTTGCAACATCTTGGGGTCAAATCCCCTTTTGCGACCTTGCGACGAGCAAAGTCAATGGGGAATCCAGATTCACTTAACAATTGAATCATGTAACAACCATGTTACTAACTTAACAACTGCAGTGATTCACTTAACAATTGTAGTAAGAAAAGTCGTAAAATAGGGCAGAATTCACTTAACAAATGTTTCACATAGCAACAGATATTTTGGGCTCAATTGTATTCAACAATGAACTAAAGGGCCACTATCAATGAGCTGTTGGACAGCATTACTTGGTCTGCTGTGTGGATGCTTGGGTGGTTAGGGGCGGGGAATTTTTTGGCGGGCAGGGGGGTGTTTGGGGATTGCCATGTGTGTTGGGTCTGGCCTCTGGGTGTTAACAAATTTCATTGTATGGGTATACCGTGTATATACGTACAATGACAATAAATAAATAAAAAATTGAGGTCGTAAGTTGAGGACAACTTCTAAACACTGAACTTTAAAATCCTCACATTAGCTCAAATGTATAGCTCATAGTAATTGATAACATTAATGTACAAAGCTGTGTCTACTCAGATGTAACCCCACCTGAGTTCACTAAAACCTACCAGGTATTTCCAGATAAATGCAGTCTAGAATACTGATAGCTGCTGTCTATTGACACTACTGAGTTTTGAAATAATCCTTTGAAATATGGCAGGGCAAGCAGTCAAATTGCCATTAATATTGCATCACTGTGCTTTTGTACTAATGATGCTTTTAAAGTTGGATTGTAAATATTAAGAGTAAATTTTAATCTTGGATGTCTAAACTTTACTCTTACTATTTACAATCCAATTTGTGCACAGGGAATTGTAAAAGGAGCATAATCAGTATGTATCTATCAATAAAATACAGCTCCTAATGGAATAATCTACTGCTTCCTTCTTTCTTATTTGTGCCCCAAATCTGCTATGTCAGATTTAGGGTTCAGATGGGAGGTATGGGAAGTGAAAGGGTCGGAAACCCTGTTCAGTGAGTGGAATTCTGCTCACATAATGTTAGATGTTTGAAAATTCTGATTTAGCTTTTCCTGTAAGTAACCAGGTACACTGAAGAATTATGCACAGCTTATATTATTCCTATGTCTGTGTTATTTTCTCTTGCCCTACACACAGGGAGTATGTCAGTTTTTTAAATGATTTATTAAATGAGACTTTTTTTCTCCCAAAGACCAATTTCTCTGATGCTTTGCCTCATACATTGCAATGACATCCATTTGAGCCCTGTCTCTTCCTATTAAGAAACTTATTTTTCAATGCAATTATTCTTATGAATATATATGTAACATCCCCAGTTACTTTATTTTTATTTATTTTGATAATATTTGCTTGGCTTTTTATTTTGGCGCACAAAAGCCTAAAGTAGGCACTGCAATTAGGAGTCAAAACATGGCAATAAAACCATCAATTGAAACAAAAGCTATTCATATCCAAAAACTTTACCATTTAAAAGTCTCGTGATGGTTTGTTTTTTAAAATATCCCTCACTAAATCAGTCAATAAAGTAGGTTTGATAGCTGGAAAAAAGTCTATTAAGAAAAATGATACAAGGAAGGAACAACATTGAAAGATCTCTCTTCTTTCTGATGTTTAGAATATACTGAAACTAGGTGGGTAGGTAGTGAATACAGAATTTCAGTATTACATTTTTTACAGATCAAGTGAAAGACAAAACTGCTTTATGATTAGAGAGAGATTAAGATAACTATGGTGGCAACAGTGGTTACAATGCAATACTGCAGCCTAATTCACTGCGCATTCCAGCAGTTCGATCCTGACTGGCTGAATGTTGACTCAGCCTTCCATCCTTCTGGGATGGGTAAAATGAGGACCCAGATTGTTGACTGCAATAGGCTGACTCTGTAAACAGCTTAGACAGGGCTGTAAAGCACTGTGAAACGGTATATAAGTCTAAGTGCTGTTGCTATGATAGTGTACTTACCATTTGTATTTAAAGTTGCTAAAAATCCACTTGAATTAGCTACAAAATGTAGATAACACCTATTGTATTTAGAAAACTGGTTATTTTTAAAGAAAAGCACTCCATAAGGAACAGAAGGTTAATATGTTTATTTGATTTTGCACTTTCCTCCACAATAATGAGGTTGATTTATTTTACCTCTATGACACTTTGTATTTCTTAACATTGCATAATCTGTTCTGTCTTTTAATGACATACAAAATAATACATGTATAAATGTCCTTGGAGAATTTGCAAACAACCATATTTATTTTAGAAGAAAACTCCAGATTCTCTGGATTGTGTGCATTTTATTGATTTGTGCAGGAAGGAGCTTCTAAACAGCTCTAGCTTTTTTGTTTTGTTTTTGTTTTAAATCTGGACTGCCACAGTCATTCTAGCATATGCTATCCTGCTGCCTGACTTAATTGTCCAAATAAAGATTATATCACAGCACTAAAATATCACTGGTGGAATTGGTAGCGATAAAGTGACAAGCATGGAGAAAACAAAATCTGGAATTTTGTGTTCATCAAGAAGCTGAAATATAAAATGTGTTCTTAAGGAATGTATCACAATTTTTGAGATTTGGTTTCTTTCTTTTTTTCTTTCTTTCTTTCTTTCTTTCTTTCTTTCTTTCTTTCTTTCGTTCTTTCTTTCTTTCTTTCTTTCTTTCTTTCATCAATTTATCTATATCTATATCTATATCTATATCTATATCTATATCTATATCTATATCTATCTATCTATCTATCTATCTATCTATCTATCTATCTATCTAAACTTAAAGCAATAAGGAAAAGGAGTAAAATGCAAAAAAAAAGAGAAAACATAATAAAAAGTATCCATCTATACTATGTCTTGTAAAAAACAAACTGGATCCATTTCCCATTGTAAAGCTGATTGTACTTTATCATTAATTCCAAAATCTTATGGTAAAAGTTTCAAAATTCTAATTTTATCTGGACCTTTAGTTCATTTATAACTTTCTAAGATCAAATTCATATTCAGTTTTTTGCTGTTTATTTCTGATTCTTTAAATTCTTCAGCTTGGTTAAGATTCTTTCAGGATTGAAGGCAGATCTGTACAGGTTTTCAAACTCGTCATCCTGAAGGTTTCTAGTAACTTAGAAATAGTTCATGAGCAATTTCCAAAAGTGATTAGAAAATGAGATTTATGAACTTAATGTCTTTTGAAAGTTTCTGGCTGCAAAAAAGATAACTAATCCCATCATTTTCCAGTGCTCAAATCCACAGGAAACCACTGTCCTGTAGTCTCCTTGTGGGGAGTAGCCATCTAGAGCACACATGGGCAATCTCCCATCCTGTCCTCTCCTTTCTCTTTTTGAATCTGCGGTATCTTTCCTCTATGCTTCCCCCCCCTTGTTCCATAGAACTTTTGCCGCATTTCTTTTTTCCTTCCCACCTTTTCTCAAAATCATAAACATGTGAACTTCACAAGCCGGCAGAAAATCCCAATCCTCCATTAAAAACATTTTATATTCCTTAAACTCTTTTTTATTTTCTTATTAATACAGTATTGTAATTGGCGTTTTTCTTGGAGAAAAGTGTCTGCCTGAGGTTATAGGGCTTAGGATCCCTTGCAATGCTACACCTTTTGCAGCAGAAATTGCAATATTGTGGTAATTTAATTCCAGTACATTTTTTTATTGTTGAAAATGTAATTTAAGAACACACACACACACACACTACTAACTGCACTATTTCACATAAAGGAAAACCCAAATGTTATATTGGAGTAATATCTTTATAAGGGCTAATCAAAAAAATCTCAGAGGCTTCAAAGTTAGTGAATACAAATTCAGGATTTAGAAGTGAGTCTGCACTGCTGAGTCCATAAAACCCACTTGCCAAAATCAATGGGTTAAGAGGGTGATTTGAGAATATTTCTGAAGCTGAAGGTTGCAGACTGAATAAATTACTAGTAAGTGCTGCAGGTATCAGATTTTGAGTGAAAGAAGGAATGCTGACCATCATTGGTTTGGAAGTGCAGAGGCCTGCTTTTTATGTTTGAGAAAGTAAGAAGAAATTTACCATATTCTACAACACAGTGCTACTTTACCCGTCATGTTACATATGTTTAATGGCCAAAATAATAAAATAATAAAACCTTTATGTACATTAAATTGATTGTTAAATTCAAGGAGAAACCAGTGATTTCATGCTGTGTATCAGAGGTGGATTCCTACTGGTTCGGTCCTGTTCTACGGAACCGTTAGTACCTTGGGGGCCCGGTTCACTAGAACCGTTAGTGACCCGGGCCTAACACCACCACCCCCGAGCTGGTTTTCTCAGTGGCGCCGTAGGCACCGCCATCTTGTTTTTTGTACTGCACATGCCCATGCAGAGCACAAAGCGCGTGGCTGCAGCGCGTTCCTGAGCGAACCGGCAGTAAGAAGATCCGGAACCCACCTCTGCTGTGTATTTACAATTTGCCATCTTCACGCCCATAGATGTATTAGAATTCAACAGCTACACTGGTGAGAAGTTATTATGAAAGCGCAAACATACACGGAGGGTGTTTGGTGGAGAAAGATGGTGGCATCAGGTTTCTGAATCCATGGTGTTGTTTTTCGTGTCCCTTCTGCCTTTAGGGTGTTATGGTTGGTATGGGCCAGAAAGACTCCTATGTGGGTGATGAAGCACAGAGCAAGAGAGGTATTCTGACTTTGAAATATCCCATTGAACACGGAATAATTACTAATTGGGATGACATGGAAAAAATCTGGCACCATACTTTCTACAATGAACTGCGTGTGGCCCCTGAAGAACATCCCACCCTGCTCACAGAAGCTCCTCTGAATCCCAAAGCCAATCGTGAGAAGATGACCCAAATTATGTTTGAGACCTTCAACGTGCCTGCCATGTATGTAGCAATCCAAGCTGTTCTCTCCCTCTATGCTTCTGGACGTACTACAGGTAAAAGAATAAGTTAATTGTTTTCCTCAGCAGGTTCTTCCCTGAACACTGACCTAGTAAATGCTTATATTAGGGACAGACACTTTCTTTTTTCAGACTACAGCTACAAATCCTTTAGTGTTGGCCATGTTGGGTGGAGCCAGGGGTAGGAAATTCAGCAGGTTCTGACAGGTTCTGGAGAACCGGTAGTGGAAATTTTGAGTAGTTTGGAGAACTAGAAAATACCAACTCTGGCTGGCTCCAGAGTGGGGTGGAAATGGAAATTTCACAACATCCTTCCTCCAGGAGAGGGGAGTGAATGTGGATTTTGCAGTATCCTTCTCCTGCCATGCCCACCAAGCCATAGCCATAAAACCGGTAGTAAAAAAATTTGAATTCCACTACTGGATGGAGTTGATAAGGGTTGAATTCAAAAGTCATTGGAAGGCATCAGGTTGTCTAATATAACAGGTAGTTCTCGACTTACAACATTTTGTTTAGTTCAAAGTTACAATGGCACTGGAAAAAGTGACTTATGACCGTTTTTCACACTTATAACCATTGCCGCATCCCCATTGATGTGTGATCAAAATCCAGATGCTGACTCATGTTTATGACAGTTGTAGTGTCCCAAGATCATGTGGCCTTTTGTGAACTTATGACAGGCAGTCAACGGGGAAACCAGATTCATTTAACAGTCATGTTACGAACTTAGAAACTGCAGTGATTCGCTTAACAGCTATGGCAAATAAAGTTGTAAAATGGGGCAAAAAGACATTCAAATGTCTCACATAGCAACATAAATTTTGGGCTCAATTGTGTTCGTAAGTTGAGGTCTACCTCTTTAAATGCAGCACTGTCTCCAAGATGCAATGCCAGTTGATTTCATTATTTGAAGCAGCTTTCCCTAGTGGACAGAATTTCAACCCATTTCATGAAGGAAACCATATTTCTTCATTTAATGGATGGATTAGAAACATGGGAGTCAATGTTCCAGATGACACCTGTATAATGCAGAATTAAATTCAAAACAAAAATGGAAAATGGAAAGATTTCAGCATTCTCACAGGTGATTGTGAATGGTGGTACTATTTAATTTTTTTTGTATGATAACAACACTTGGAAGTTTAATTGCCTCAAATAATTAGCATTTCTTCATTTCCTGCAAATTCCCTTGGATGTTATAATGATTACAGCGACTTAATATCATATTGGTTTAGAGAGAATGTCCCCATCCTTCACTTTTGAGAAACTGATGCCCTAAACTGTCTGAATACTACAACAGATAATCACCATAGTGGCAGCTCAAACATATTCCGATTTAAAAGTTATCTTAAGAGGAAAGGCATAATCTTTTAATGAACACTGCTTCCTTACCACAGTGAAGAGCATTAAGTAGAAATTGTAATTGTAATTTATGCATGAAAGGAATGGCAGACTTTACTGAATCAGAAGTGTCATTGTGATATGTATAACATGGCAATTATTGCACATAGCAGGTATTTTCATATAAAGCTATAATAGATACATGCCCATTTCTCTGCTACTTTTCTACAGTTTGGAAAAATAGTATTTCCCATTTCTGTCCTCAGAATCTAAAATAAAGAATATTACACCGCTATCCCAAAATACATGCTTCCTCCTCTTCTTGAAAAGATGAAAAAAACCACTGTCCCAAAGGTGCTTTTTCAGGAGGCAATTGGACTTTCTTGTTTTTTCTTTGAAGACGTTTCACTTCTCATCCAAGAAGCTTCTTCAGCTTCTTGAATGAGAAGTGAAACAGATTCAAAGAAAAAAACCAAGAAAGTCCAGTTGTCTCCTAAAAAAAATCATTTTTGGGACAACCGTGATTTGGATGACTAAAAAGCTCTACAGATGTTTAGCTATACAATTTGGGATGAACACCCTTTGAATGGTATGGGAGGAGGAATGGATTTCCTGAGGAAAAAAAATGCAGACTACAGGAACCAGAAGCACTACTCAGGTGACCCTGGGGACTCAGACTTCCAAGTGCTTCAATGAACCTCTAAAAGGATGTAAATGACCACCTGTCTGCAAGGAATATAATTCCTTCCATTCCCCACCATCCTGTCAGAGCTGAAGAAGCTTCTTGCTTGAGAAGCAAAATGTTTTGCTTCCAGGTCATGGTTGTCCTTTGGGACAGCCATGACCTGGATGACTGAGAATCTGTACAGAAAAACCACTGGTTTACCACATTTGGAACACCCATATAAATGATTGTCCTTCACATATTAAGATAGCAGAACCTAAAGTAGTTATTGATCATATATGAACTCATGCTGTTTGGATCTCATGACAGCTCTTCCAGCCTAGGTCCCTTGTAGATGTGTGAATTTTCAAATCAGAATTCTCACCAAAAAGCTATGGTGGCTGGAGAAGTCTGGGAATGTAAATGCTCTCAACTTTCACTCAGGTTAAGGAAGTCTTCCTTTTAAGATATTGGACACTGCCAATATGTTGGATTAATTAGAGCCAGGAATGTCTTTGAAACCTTTATAGTCAAACCATTGTTGAGCTCAATCAAAAGGTGAAGTTTTCCTTAAACTGAGCTTAGCTTTTGATGAATATGGACAATTAGTGTTCTTGGTAACAGGAGCATGGACATTATTTGCTATTGCTTTATTTCAGATTGATGATGATGATTTTACTTCCCAGTATATAGTGTTAGAACTTTATGGTGGTCTCCCAGCTATGTACTAACCAGTCTGATCCTGCTTAGCTTTGAGGGATCAACCAAGTTCAACAGATGCTGCCAAAAAATGTACTCAAATGCCTTTGATGATCTCCTGTGACTGCCATCCTCCCATCTTCTTACCGAATAGGTCAGGTCAATAGTCTAATAGACCCAGCTGAGATCAAAGCGGATGTCCTAGTAGGAGGGATTGAGGCAGTTGGTTCCACTTTTATGATACTAGACATTGAGGTATAGCAGGATGATGTGTGAGACCATGAAAACAAGCACCACTGCTGAATATACTGTATCTCAAAGACCTCAGTGTGCAAAAAACATGGGAACTTAAGGAAAATTGTCATTATAACAGACAAATTTAAGAGTGTATCCCCATATTAGAAACAACCAGTTTAGATTCAGCTGAATGACACATTGTTTTTTTAATTAAAATGCAGCATTATCAAACTGCTCCTATAGGATGACATAAATATGAAGAGAAGACTATAATCCAATGAAGCCATTTTGATCAAAAATTGGTTCAAGGAAGCATTAAGGTCTACAGTTGGCTGAAGTTAAGAAAATATTCCCTTTGGCATTTTAACTTGTAAGATACTGAGAATTGCTAACTGAGGAAGGTTATGTTTCATGCTCATCTGTCACATCAGACTTTAATTGAACATTCTCTTTGTGTATTGGTTTTTCCCCCTGTTCTGTTTTCCTAATGTGAATCTGGAGAGGTTGCATGACATGTGCAAGAACATTTTAAAAAAATGCTGGCATTATAACAACGTGGGCATTTCTATTTTACAGGTATTGTCCTTGATTCAGGGGATGGAGTCACACACAATGTCCCTATCTATGAAGGTTATGCTCTTCCCCATGCTATTATGCGTCTGGATCTGGCTGGCAGGGATCTGACTGACTACCTCATGAAGATTCTGACAGAACGTGGCTATTCCTTTGTAACAACAGGTAATTATAGTTGAAATGTACTTTGATCACTGTTTATGCCTCTCAAAAGTGAATTCAAAAAGTTACTGTTTATATATAACAGTGGCACTGCAGTGGCGCAGTGGTTAGAGTGCAGTACTGCAGGCTATTTCTCCTGACTGCCTGCAATTTGGCAGTTCAAATCTCACCAGGCTCAAGGATGACTCAGCCTTCCATCCTTCCGAGGTGGGTAAAGTGAGGACCCAGATTGTTGGGGGAAATATGCTGACTCTGTAAACCTCTTAGAAGCAGTATATAAGTCTAAGTGGTATTGCTATTTCTCCATATTTTTCCCCATCATCAGATATGGTGAAACCCTTGTGCTTGATCCCATTTCTAAACATCCTGGAAAAATTATTTGAGGATATATGGAAATAATTAACTTAACTTAACTTCAATTTTGCTTGCATTCTTTTTAGTTTCTATCTTTTTCTTCTTTTTATACATTTTTTGTTTTCTCTTTACAGCTGAACGTGAGATTGTCCGTGACATTAAGGAGAAACTATGCTATGTTGCTCTGGACTTTGAGAATGAAATGGCTACAGCAGCCTCCTCCTCTTCTCTAGAGAAAAGTTATGAGTTGCCTGATGGACAGGTCATCACAATTGGGAATGAGCGTTTCCGCTGTCCAGAAACCCTTTTCCAGCCATCTTTTATTGGTAAGGAATTCTTCTACATAGATGTTTTAGCTTGAAGTTACTTTAGTTTTGGCTGGCTGGTTGCTGGCTGAATTGCTTCTCTGTGCAGTAAACTCTAAAGGAAATATAAAATTAAAAGGATGCAAATTGCAAAACGATAAAACATTTTGGAAATAATAGAAATCAGTAGCAACATCTGTCAAAAATGCATATTCCCTTCTGGGCTGATAACCATGCTAAACTATGGTTAGGACAGGGCAGAAATTAAATTAAATTGAAAGAAATACAGCTCAAAGATATGCATGCATGCAAACCACTTTCTCCTCCAGCAACATTAAGAAATATTTTGAAATAACTTTTGGAGGGACTATCTATGGGCGTTGGTCTTAAGACATTGGGAAGGACAAGACATTGGCTGGAAGTGGCTTTGCAGCCTCAGGTTATGCATTTGTATAGAAAAGGATGAGAAAGTGGAAGACAATCTTTCTAAGAAGAGAAGTCCATGAGTTAGTTAGACTCCAGCTGATTAGGAGTCTTGTCTTGGAGTACCAATCTACCTACATTATACACACAGTTGAAGGGATGTTTGAGTATTATTGTTGACTACAATTAATTCAGAGCTTTTCCCTCATTCCAGGAACCACTGCATCTCTTACCTGCAATAGAGACATTTGTTCTAGTCACAGGGGGCATCATTTTATGGCCTTATGATAATATTTTGAAACTATCTTGCAAATGTGATAAACGGGATTGACATTTCTATTTTTTTTTTAAACAAAGGAACATAATTCAATATAACAGTGAAACTGGCTACCAGCAGCTGTTGCTGGACAGTTCCCATTCCATCTAGCCAAACAATTTTTAAAAATCCTGCGCTCAGTTACTATTTTTGGAATGCATTTGCCTCAATGTGGAATTACTGCAGCAATGCCAATAAGTAAGGTTGTCAGCAGCATAACAACTCTTATTTTGATCTTAATTAATGACTTACATTGAAATTACTCATTCAACGATATGAGAATTTTCTTCACCAGCAAAAAACAACAACCAAAACAATTTAAAGTATTTAATTCTTCGGCACATCTTTATCTCTGGCTGTCCCTCTACTTCAACATACAATGTGACTGTTATCATAAATTAATACATAGGCCAAGAATGTCTGCCAAAGGCACAAATTCCTTTCCTTTTGTGGTACCAATGACTTCATGCATGATCACTCTGCCTTTGGTATAAAGGTATATATATATAAAAAAAGCACAAATACCGTTGAAGTACAGTTTGCTTTGGCAGTTTAACCTTGACTATATTCAAGAGAAGAATTCTAGCCTTGCATAAATGTGCCTAAAGGGCTAATTTTTTTTATCCCTCCACAGTGTTGAATTTAGAATGGCAGTCTTGACTGTGTCAGATCCATTATGTTGCTAATCTCAAAGTGAGGCTGAATATCTTTGTTTTTAAAAGATGGGTGTTTATTAGAATAGAATTTGTGGCTTGGATATGCGTATTTTTTTAAATTTTGATTTCAGCATGGCCATCTTTTTTAATTGTAGTACATTTTGGAAGGTTAATTTATTAAAAATATTATATAAAATGCATCCTGCAATCACTTAACAGCCCAGAGTTCAAGGGGAAGAAAAGCAAGTGGAGATTCATATTCTTTGAGACCAATTTTAGTCATGATAGAAAAAGTAATTTCCCTTTGCAACTGATGATGCATCAAATCTTTATAATACAAGCCTTGTGGATTTAGGAGCAGTTGTTCATCAGCTGTTGCCTTGTTATGGATCTAATTTCAGTTCACTTTAAGATGCCACCTGTCAACTAATACATTGGAATGTAACCCTTGAATTTGTATTTCTGCTGTTCATTTGTCTTATGTTCACTGCTAAGCTTCTGTTTATATCTTCCTCATTTTTTTGGCCTTCCTAAATGCAAACTAAATGCAAAAAAACCCTCTTGTATAAATTGCTACAGGAGAGAAAACAATAACTGGCTCTGTGTGAAATTCTCTGATCTACATTTTTGTCACAAAGCACACACACACACACACACACACACACACACACACATGTATATCCTTCCTTCCAAACGTACTTGTACTTAGATCAGATGTGGTCTAGGAAAAGAGTTAATCCCCAACCTTTTTGGATTCGAAGATTGCATCTAACATTTTGTGGAAGAGTGAGAGATGCAAAGCAGATGATGCCATGCCACATATGCAGACCAGGCTGGGTTTTTAAGGGGATTTTAGGAAAGATATTTGCCTGTTAATAGTGGCGTGTCTTCTTAAAACTTACATTACACATACATCCTGCTTTCAAGTGTGAAAATATGCAGTCACTTTTCTTCAATTACAAAAAAAGAGAGCCATCTATAACCTACAGAAAACGAGTCCAGGAATTCCATATGCCTAATGTATTAATTCCACCTTCTATTTGTATAGAAAATTCTTATTTGATAAATGCTTTTTTATTTTTACTCTTTTTTTCTTATAGCTTTCTGCTATTAATAATGCTCAAATGTTGTGCTTCCTCTATACTTCATCGGTCAATAGCCTATCAATATTCATTTCTTTCTAAGGTATGGAATCTGCTGGCATCCATGAAACTACCTATAACAGCATAATGAAGTGTGATATTGACATCCGTAAAGATCTGTATGCCAACAACGTACTCTCCGGTGGTACTACCATGTACCCTGGCATTGCTGATCGTATGCAGAAAGAAATCACTGCTTTGGCTCCCAGCACAATGAAAATTAAGGTGTGAAACTTATTTCATATATCCAACTTCCAAATCCCTGCAAAGTGTGCTTTTGAAAAGATTGAAGTAATTTCATAAGACTCCTAACTAAAGGTTCAATAAAATCTTTAGTCAATGCTTCTCTAGAGTTATCCCAAAGGAGTTTTTTTCAAGAGGCAACTGGACTTTCTGGTTTTTCTTTGAAGATGTTTCACTTCTCATCTAAGATGTTTCTTCAGCTCTGACTGGATGGTGGGGAATGGAAGGATTTATACTCCTTTCATATGCTTTTCATTCCCCACCATCCAGTCAGAGCTGAAGAAGCTTCTTGGATGAGAAGTGAAATGTCTTCAAAGAAAAAACAGAAAGTCCAGTTGCCTCTTGAAAAAAAGCACTTTTGGGACAGCCATGACCTTGATGACTGAGAATCTCCATAGACATTTCTCTAGGGTTAAAACTGTTTTTATTGAACAATGCCTATATAGCCTTAGAATGGAGAAGGTTTCAATTTTAAGGATATATCTATTGGAAGGGAAGATTTTCTCCTTCTACTTCCTAAAATAAAATAAAAATCCTAACAGGCCATTGGATAATAAACAACAGTAACTAAAGACCTCCTGTGTTTTGCTTTGCCAACTCAAGTAAACAAAGCATACTCTTTTTTTCGCTAAGATTCTCATAATTTCTCTACCCAAGTCAGAATTCAGAGGTAGAATTTTAGTACATTTTGTGCACTGATGCCACACTGTTAAGAAGTCATTGTTATTAGAAATAATTTAAACAAAGTTGTGTTGCCTAGAAACCTAGGCTTCTTCTGAAATAAACCTCTTGCTTATTTTCTCCATTTAGATCATTGCCCCCCCTGAGCGCAAGTACTCAGTCTGGATTGGAGGCTCCATCTTGGCATCTCTTTCAACCTTCCAGCAGATGTGGATCAGCAAACAGGAGTACGATGAGGCTGGTCCATCTATTGTCCACCGCAAGTGTTTCTAAGCATCTTCCCATACCCTTTGCCACAAATTACTCACTCAGGATGATGTGCTTCTTGAAGTATTTCCCCCCCCCTGGTAATCCTTCCTGAACTAGGTTCGGTTATAATGTACAGTTTGTTTACACATGCCCGTGCAATTTATTATGGTTCTTTGAATATTTATTGCTTTATAAATAAACAAGATCTGGGATTTGCAACGTAAATATGTTATGTAGTCTGATTTTCTAAAAATAAAAAATATACCTGATGATAGCATTTTTAAAAAACAGTAGTATTAATGTAAGTAAAATATATAGACAGGAATGACAATTACTTTTTTGTTAAATTACTAGAGCTTAAAAAGACTGTGCAAATTCATAAAATCAGTTAAATTAGCAAAAAAACTGAAAACGTTCCATGAATACAATCCTTAAAAATCACAGACCTCTATTCCTTTCTTTAGCGACTAGTGAGAAAACATTTAATACATTGACTCCACTCATGAGTTGCATTTATTTGTCAAACCTTTAAGCCACTCAATTTCAGCTAACCTCTGTTACCACCCAGGGGTAGATTGGAGGTTTGCATCTTAGTTCTGTTGCTGACATTGAAAAGCATCCTTTTGTATTTGCATGTATAATTTTACAGAAAGAGTTTTTGAAAGCGGTCTCATCAAATGCATAGATTTATAGGAAAACAGCCTGTTCTATGAGTTTTTGCAAGCTTATATTTGGAGCTATCCAAGAAAAAAAAACCTCTATCCTTTTCTCAGCCTGCCTTGAAGAAGTATTTCGCAAAGTAAACTGGGCAAAAGATGGAATAAAAATCAATGATGCCTATTTAAAACACATACAATTTGCAGATGATGTTGTTCTCTTCTCAAAAGATCCAAAAGAGTTACAAAGACACATGCAAGAGCTGCACAAACCATTTGGCTTAAAATGAAACCTGTTAAACCGGTTAAAAAATTCAGCAAAGAAAATACATTTTTTTATAGCTGAAGAACTACGGTAGTTGTAGTAGACTACTAAATAATTCTTGGCCGATGGATTTCAATGGATCTCAAAAGGAAATTGAATAGTATGTTAAATGTGGCTGGCAGGTATTTGGCAAATTATGCATACTTTTTAAGAAATTCCTTTAAGATATTCCTGAAAAGAAACATTTTCAATCAGTGTGTGCTACCTGCTGTAACATATGCCAGCGAAACATGGACCTCACAATCAATGCAAAAGCTATGAGTGATGCAAAGAGCCATGGAAAGATATATGCTTGGCAACACAAGACAAGATAGAAAGACCTGCACATGGATTAGAGAACAAACTAAAATATATGATGCCACCAAGAGAGTAAAAGAATTGAAATGGAAATGGGCTGGTCACACAGCAAGAAGAACTGATGGCAGGTAGACCAAGGCAGTCATAGAATGGATCCCACTTGATAAAAAGCATCCACAAAAGAGACCTAAAATAAGATGGAGCAGCGACATCAGCAAGTATTGCGGGCCCAACTGGCAGAGAAAAGTTCAAGACCATCTAGGTTAGAAACATGCAGAAGCAGCTTTCATGCTGCAGTGAATACCCAAGGACTAGAATGGTGATGATTATGGTATTTGGAGCATCAGTGACACCATCTAGCCCCCTTGTGTTCTATGACCTTTTTTTGTGTATCTCCCCAAGTTACATCAAGCCAATTGACTGTATTTTTAAAAATCATCATCATCATCATCATCATCATCATCATCA
>JANHFT010002966.1:70264-89135 GCA_032467955.1 Pseudoxenodon macrops | reverse complement strand
AGAAGACTAATAGTAACAGTAATGCAGTCTTAGTAAGTAGTTTGACAGTGGTGAGGGAATTATTTGTTTAGCAGAGTAATGGCGTTCGGGAAAAACCTGTTCTTGTGTCTAGTTGTCTTGGTTTGCAGTGCTCTATTTCAATATTCAAAATTAATCTTCAAGATTATCTTGGGTGGTTTTATATCCAAGCTATTTAACACCTCTGACACTGCAAAGATTAAAACAGTTGACAGTTCTGTTCTGAAGGATCAACTCAGGTTCAGCAATGAAAATAAATTACAAAGAGGGCAATTTTGCACACCACCTGCAAGAAGTTATAACGTGTAGGCATAAAAAAAGGTGTCCTCACATGATTTTATGAATAAAATATCTTATCTGATAAAATCATCAATGCTCACACAGGCACAAACTGAGAAACACAGCAGAGCAGATGGCTGTGAGATCTTGATGGGTGTTTTCATTTCAGCAGCTAATTTTTTAGCTGCTGTGGATTAAACCAAACACTAATAGCCTTAGTCTTAGAAATTGCACTTGTTCATCAAAACACTTCCTGTCTCGCACTTAGAAGTGCTATTTACAAGCATAAAGATGAGCAACACTGGCAAAATGCAATTATTCACCTTAAAAGAACTACACATATATTTGGACATTTTCTTCTTTTCACATTGTCAGGAGTTAAAATTAAATTGAAACACAGAATCACTGGAAGCTGGTGACAAAAGAAAATAAATCCTTTGACCTCATAAAAATATGTATGTCCTAATCAGCAACCTCAACTTCCTCCAAATTCATGCTTTTCTGGAGGTTCTTTATTTATTTCTCTGACTGCCGTATCTGCAGTGTTCTTTTCCTTTTGATATGGGCAAGGTGATAATATCTGATAAATATAGGATGAGCCATAGATTCTTTCTCATTACACATAATAATCTTGTCTTGCCTGGGCTTTATGTTATACATACATATTTTGAGGTTCTTAAGTAATGAGTTTGAAACTTATGGCCTGGCAGAGGTGATTGAAATACAACTCCTTCACTATTTGGCACGCTTCCTGGGAATTGTACTTCAGCAACATCTGCTATGCCATACGTTGCTTACCCCTGTGACAATCTTTCTTGTCATCTCAAAAAGTAAGCATTCAAACATAATAATTGGGAAGAAATCCAGAATCCTTTCTCAGAAAATCAAAAGCATTTATTTTTGGGAAAGAATTTATGTCAGTGGCTTTGTAAAACCATAAATTGTATTGTAAATCTTTAGCTGAGGTATCATGAGGCATCTTCAGCTGAAGTTCAGCTGTAAGAGAATCACAAATGAGTTGCAACTCTTGGGGCTTTTTTCCCACTGCTGAGTTGGTGTTATTCACTTATCTTTGAGTTAGCAAAAACTATATTGGCATAAAATTGGCTGACCCCCACTGTTGATCCCTTCCCTGTTTTTATTGCCTTGGTTTCAAGGCACCTGACTTCCATTTCAGCTAATAGGTAACAAGCCAAACAGGGTTTATACACTTTGAGGCTGTCTTTGGACAGTGTCAAAATAAGAAAGACAATTCTACACTAATGCCTGTATAGCTAAGGATAATTTAAGACTGAGAGAACACAACATGTTGTGTCATGGTTAGATGTACGTGGAGAAAGGCCCCTAGTCAAGTTGACCTATTATTCCTGACAAACAAACTGAGTTGTTCTTGTTTTATAATGAAATAAATGCCACTCTCGATATTAAAAGCAGAACACATGACATACCTTGCAGCTTACCTATGGTAAGGATACTGCGTAAGCAGATTTTGATATGCACAGGGATGTATTTCTTTGATGAAGGGCAGGCTTTAATAGCATGGTAAATATAAATAAAAACATTTATTTATCAATTAAACAAATGCTTATAACTGCCCATCTACCCAAAGAAATGTTTTAAAAAGACCTTCCCATGTGTTACAAATGCTTTAATGTCACTTCAATCAAGTGAACCTAGGCAACTTACAAAAGTGTGTTTGTGTGTGTGTATGTATATATGTGTGTGTGTATCACAATGAAATCAATGGCACAATAGCAATAAAACAAGAAGTAGCACCCCTACACATGCATATTTCACCAGACCGTTCAATCCCCAAATGCCCACTTAAACACTCAAATGTGAATAATCTTTCTGTATGTTAACAAGGTTGTGGGTGATGATTTTACAGGAAGGAACTCTGGCAAAGAATGTTTCCTCCACAGTAGTTCATGGAAAGCAGAACTCTTATTATGCACTGTCTACCAGCACTGCTTGGTGGGCACATTTTGTTTGGAGCAAATAGTCTCGCAGACTAGTCACAGCCTTGTTGAGCTTTGTGCGATTAGTAGACAACATGTGCCTGTTAGGTCATCATTTCAGTGATATTTTCTTACCAAATTCCTCAACGCCTTCAACAATGGCAGAACTAACATAGTGCTTTCAGTGGAAACTTCTCAAAAAGATCAGGGAGAAATTCAGAGATGTATCTGCCTTGAAAATAGCCCATGTTGAATTTTACAGCATAGTAAAACATCAGTAATTGAGCACATGAAATGTTTTGTGACATTTTGTATTTCGTTATGAAATGTTTTATAAAATATGCCCAATTTTGATTCCACAGGAGTCATGAGTTCCAAATTTCGAACACATTCTATAAGTCAACTCATTTGAGATACCTTGGTTTCAAAATCATTAAAATGCACTGTTTTGCACAGCTAAAGATTAGGAGCGTTTTAGTGGTTTATAACTTATTAGCACCCATAAACAACCAGAAAATAATGCAGATCCTGTTACATGACAATATCAGGGCATTGCCATTACTCCACAGGAAGTTGCATTTTCTACCAGCTGAGGTTTCCTGATGATCTTCAAGAGCATGTCCCATGTACACTTACAATAGTCCAATCAAGATATGAAAAGGTGTAGGAGAATGCACTAGGAATAGCTGTAATGACACAGAAGTCAAAAGAAATCAAAGGTTGTCCTTGATGTAGTTTCCATGTATTGTTTCAGCAAAAGCTGTTGGTTTAAGACAGGGATCGGCAACCCGTGGCTCTAGAGCTGCATGTGGCTCTTTCATCCCTCTGCTGTGGCTCCCTGTCACCACTTGGCATCACAATTTTGAGAGGAGCTTCTGCTTGCAGGAGAGAGGGGAAGTACGGCATGCCAGGAGGAGACTCAATGAGAAGGGATGGGTTTTCCGGTTGGTTCCACAATTGATAGGGCTTTCCATTAGGACAGGTTGAGGAAAAAGGACGCCGCGCTAGGAGGAGACTCTATGGTGGAGGAACCGGACTTCCAGTTGGCTCCAGAATTGAATGGGGGGCTTCTGGTTAGAACCTTTGTGGCACTTTTGAGTGTTTAAGGTTGCTGACCTCTGGTGTAAGAGAACCCAAGATTATAGATCAGTTTATTCTGTGGGCACAAAACCCTATCCACAGTTAATGTCAGTCAGATAAATAGGTATCACTTTGGTGGGCATTTAACAAGGACATGAAAGGAACCCCAATTGTGCATCCCCTGGGCAATGGTGCTTAAGAAATAATAACCATTTCTTTCTTTTTTTAAATTAAATCTCATTGTTGCTATAGATCTTTACAGCCTCATGACACTGGGCCAAGACTTCTACCATTATTCATGTCTATTTGGGATACAGACATACAACTGGGTACCCTCTACTCATTGATATTTCATACCCCAGCCACTGAATAGTATCACCTAATGGCTTCATGTAGATATTAAATAACATTTTATGTTTTTTTTAATGAATTAGTTTTACCTTTTTTTAAATGACTGCTTGCTAGACTTTGCCAAAACCATTGCACCTTTATTAAGTACTAATCCCTTGTAAACTATAGAAAATAACACCAACATTAATTTTGTAGTGTGGTAAATAAGAAATAGGGCAACTGTAGTAACAGAAATGTTTCATTCAACCAAGGACAGAGTCTGAAGAGCAGTCTGAAAAACTTTGGGCTACAGATTCATCAATCCTCCAAAAGATTTTAGGGATGCTTTCTTTTGCTCCACGTCTCATACTTATTTCTAGGCTGTTATTTTAAATTCAACAACTTGCAAAGTGTTTCACTTTAGCTCTGTTTTTTTCTACATTGAATTCCTAAGGGAATGAAAACAATTTGTTCATAATTCAGAGATAAAAAGACAACAGTGGAAGAGGGATTAGCATAGCAATGCCTATTCTAAGCCAGAATTGGTGTGAATTCTCATTATGTGTGATCTATAGGTGATCTATAGATGGTACTGTAGCAGAGGTGGGTTCCTATCGGTTCGGACCGGTTCTACCGAGTAGGTAGTAGGCCGCTTGTGATGTCACAGAGCCGTTTCTGCTCCGTGGGCGCCACCATCTTTTTTATTTTTTGTAAAAAATATTTTTTTGAATTTTTTTGTTTTTTCCCCCTATTGCGTACGCCCACGCGGCACGGCAGGCAGTGAACTGGCAGTGAGGTAAGTTAGAACCCACCACTGTACTGTAGGTATATAGTGTTTGGGAATCCATCCTTCAGGGGTAGTCCTTGACTTACAACCTTTTGTTTAGTGACTGTTCAAAGTTAGAATGGCACTGAAAAAAGTGACTTATGACCATTGAAGCATTCTCACGGTCACATGATCAAAATTTGGACACTTGGCAACTGGCATGTATTTGTGATGGTTGCAGTGTCCCAGGTCCTGTGATCAACTCATGCGACCTCCTGACAAGCAAAATTAACGGGGGGAGCCAGATTCATTTAGCAACCATGTTCCTAACTTAACAATTGTAGTGATTCCCTTAACAACAGAAAGGTCATAAAACGGAGCAAAACTCACTTAATAATTGTCTTGCGGAGTAATTGAAATTTTGAGCTCAATTGTGGTTGTACCTGCATTTTGAAAAGTGGTTTGTATAAAGCATGGTCCTACTGCAAACAATTATTATTGTTCACTGACTTGCACCACAACAGTGTCCAGTGGCAGCAGATAATACGTGGCCCCTTTGCCCCCGGCATACTTTTCTATTTGAAAATTATCAGTCTGAAATATTGTGTAACATACATGCTGAATATTATTTCCAGGCAGCTGTTAAATATATTGTTTTAGTACTGAAAGCTATGTTTTTATATCCTTTAATTATACAAGATCCGAAGACTTCATTGTCTGCAACAATGGTTATGCAGCTACAAATGACGGTTCCTAGGGAGATGAAACAGTTTTGTTTCATTTTTCTCCCTAATTAAAAAAGGGATTCAGAACATTATTATAGTATAACATCTTCAGTGAAGAAAGGAGTTGACTGCAGTTGACACAAAACAGGTCTGCGTCTGATTTACTTCCTCGCCTCTGCAGTTTATCTTTTAGGATTGTCATCAGGAGACATTCAGCCACATATTCACTGAAACGCAAGGGCAGCCAACTAGAAAACTGCTAAGCAACTTTCTGCGTGCTTCCTTCTTCAAAGCTACAGGGTCATTCTTCTCTGGGATATTTATACCATCTAGCTTGGTGCCCATGGCATTTTGATGGTTATCCATGTTGCTGTATAAATGAGTGTACATTAAAACCCAGAGCCGTGAAATTACAATGTCAGGTCATGTTTTAATATCCAAAGTCAAGAATTAGACTGAGATGCCACATAACATGCAGCCAAGACAGATTTGCCTGATTCCCTTGTGCTTATTGCAGCTGCATCCGTGGCTTCATTTTTGTGCTGTCAGAACTGCATGTACATTCAATAGGGAAGACAGAGCAAAGTGCCAGCTTGAACTGTGAAACAGAACATTGAGCAATGACTCATTGGTTGAGTTCATACATTTCTCAGCATCACATTCGGGTTTGCCGCTGAGTGTTGACACAGTAGACGGTACAGCTTGCCATGACTCTCTTACTGGTACTGCTACACACCTCTGCAAAAACTGTTTTGAAATCCATGTGTTACAATTTTAGCAAAAATATACATCCAGAGGAGATGTGCTGCCCTAGAAATACAGCTCCACCAGTTTTGTCATATATTAGAGATCTTGATTTTCGAAGATGACATTACAAACCACTTCATGGGGCTTCTGGGCTGGTTCCCAGTTTGCTTGGCCACATGCTGTTGATGCAGCCATACATGTTTTCTCCCTTGGCTGGGTATAGAATGACTATGAAAAGGAGACAAGGCTCCAAAAGTGTGGAGATGCAGCTGCCATTCTGACATTTTGACCCCTTCTGTGGATGCTTGTGAACCCAATGGTATCTCAGGAGTTTCCCCCAGGATCTTGGTAGCAAAATCCGTGGCAAAGTCCCAAACACAGCAGGATGACCGCCACATTTCGAAGAACATGACATAACGCGTGGCACGTGAAACAAGCCCCTTTGATAAGAACACCATTTGATTAGATGGGTGTCTTAAGAACACCCTCCCCCTCTTCTATCTCTCTCTCTCTCTCTCTCTCTCTCTCTCTCACACACACACACACACACACCACAAAAAGGAATTGATGATCTTTTCCTCCCAACCCTCCCCCTCCCAGTGGTGCAAAGGGTCAGCAGTTGCCAAGAGTGCTAAAATATGCAATTCGGTCCAATTGCTTATACCGGCCCTTCCCCCCACTACTAAACCTATCCTTAAGGTCTCCTTGCCTTACCTTGAAGCTCTGCGTGCAGGTGAAGAGAAATAAAGCAGGGGGAAAAGGGTGCCTTCTTAGGGAAGGATTCACCTACCACAAGGGCATTTCTCAAACAAGTGCAATTTCTCTTTAAAGCCGGAGCGACCTGCTCTGCTCGCCTTCACTGAACCCTTCCGCACGAGGACCGGATCAAACAGGCGTTGCTTTGTAGGTTCGGAAGAAGTAATCTGATTCTGCCTCCCGATTCTCCCCACTGTTGGTCTCCAGCACGCCCGACACTCCCATTCCTTCTTTCTCACCCAGGCCCGGCTAGCCCGGGGCAAAGAAAGGCCCTTCTCTTCACAAGAGCCCGCCGAAGGCCCAGACACAAAGACTCCAGGCAAATGGATGCAGCCGCGAGGATGCTAACGGGCCGGTGGGGGGGGAAGGGACACCTCCGATCTCGCCCTTACCTGCCTGGATGCCGGGCGGCCTCTCCGCAGAGGAGATCCTCGGCGGAGAGGGGGACCAGATCGTTGCCACCCAACCGCGGCGGAGGCTCGCTGGCGAAGAATGGCCCCTTCGCGCCGGAACCTTTGGCAGCCTGGCGGCGGGGGAGGCGGCGATCCCTTGCAGCTTGTGGCGCCGCCGCTTAGCTGCTCCCCTCCAACCTGGCCGTGACGCAAGCAGAGCCTACTTAAAGGCGGCAGGGGAGGCAGGCAGAGAGACACGGAAGGCGATCGCCGCCTAAGCTGGCTCCCAGGAGCCGCCGCCCTGCCTTGCAAGCAGCCCGCCCCCCGGGGGGTCGGGGCTTCGATTCGCAGGACAAGGAGGCCCGGCTCGGGCTGGTGCTTCTCGGCCGCTCTGGTGCGGTCGCTGGTGCTGCTGCCGCCGCCGAGCTTTCGCCTCCGGATGAACCGCGATGGGGGAATGGACCATCCTAGAGAGACTCCTCGAAGCTGCTGTCCAGCAGCACTCTACTATGATAGGGAGGTAAGCCCGATCCACCGGCTCCCAACCGGTCAGTTTTTTTTGGGGGGGGTGTCTTCTCCTCCCTTCCCTTCTCTTCCCTTCTCTGGAGTTCCCTTTGCCCGCTTGACCTGCTGGTTTTGAGCAAAGCTGCAGCGGAGGCTGTAAACTCATCTCAGAAGTGCCTGTTTGGCTATCATTGCTCCAATTCCGAAGAAAGGAATTTGGAAGAAAAGTCTCTAAGGGATTGTTGTTGGGTTGTTGTTGTTTTCCCCCCGAGTAAGAAAGCTGCAGGGTTGCAGTCTGAATGGGACACCTTGACTGACCCTCCTTCCTTGTCCTCAAATGTTTGTTCAATAAACTTGCTTGCTGCTGCACAGGGCTGGCATTTCCCGCTTCCCACATGCCTTTATTTCTGTATTTTATTGCAGAGTTCAGGGGGGAGACTTTTAAGTTTCTATACAATCTACTCCTCATTTTTCGCTCCCGTTCGTGGGCTCATAAACGAAAGATTCTTGAATTAATATTTAATGAAAAAAAATATGGATGGGATATATTTTGGGGTAGATTTATTTATTTTTAAGTCCCAAGAGTAATCTCTAATCTAGCTGGTGATTGCAGCATGCAAATAATAGTAATAATAGCAACAAGGGTAAAGTAAGGGCAAGCAGCCTCCTTGCCTCTGATTTGCCTCTCTTCTCGGTTACGATCTGTAATGCTTGATCAATATATTGCAAACCATAGGAAAATGGGAGATGCACTGCTGGCTCTCATTTCACCTTCTTTTTTAATTGATCAACTTCTGTTGTGCCGCAGCAGAGACTCAGGAAGGGGAAGGGGAGGCAGAAAGTGCTTCTCAAGTGACCATTGTTATAGACTTTGTCCTTTGCTAGCAGAATTAAGCTTGGTGTATTCTCATAGACTGAGGAAGTAGTGTTTTCCCCCCCTACTTGCTGTAAATGTCCCTACAGAGAAGTACTTTGTTTCATAAAATCAAACCATTCAACAAAAGCTATGAAGTTCTCTATGGGTGAGTGCCATACAAATTCAGCACTGGACAGTTCCGCTGAACTACAATGAAACCAGCCAGGAAATCATTTCATTCATTCAAATCACAAAAACGTAGGAATTGCACAGATGAATTATTTTTAATACATATGTATGTCATATTAATAATATTAAAAAGTGGCCAAAGAAACAGTTGAAAAAAGCAAAACCAAACAATAGAAACAACTATAATAAATGCATCGATGTTCATACGGTAGCATTAAGGTTAGGTCCTCAAATATTATGTATGTGTTTATTAGATGTATACTCAACCTTTCCTCCAGAGACTGAAAGCAGTGCACAGACCATCTTCTTCTCCATTTTTTAAAACTCTTGAAACAGTGAAATAGGCTGGGAGGAACAAACTAGCCCAATGCCATTCACTGAGTTTTTATGACTGAGGGCTGAAGGCCTCCTTGGTCCTTAGTCACTATAGGACAATGTAGATGGTGCCCAATGAATTCTGTGCTGTTGTTTTAAATTCCACTCCAACCCTATACATGTGCATTCACCCAACCTTTGTTTTATAGGATTCTGCTGACCGTGGTGGTGATCTTCAGGATTCTTATTGTGGCGATTGTAGGTGAAACTGTGTATGACGATGAGCAGACTATGTTTGTGTGCAACACCTTGCAGCCAGGCTGCAACCAGGCATGTTATGACCAAGCATTTCCTATTTCTCACATTAGATACTGGGTATTTCAAATCATCATGGTGTGCACTCCTAGTCTCTGTTTTATAACGTACTCAGTTCATCAGTCTGCCAAGCAGAGGGAAATGAGGTATTCTACTGTTTTCCTCGCCTTGGATCGAGATCAGGACTCCATGAAGCGGGATGACAGTAAGAAGATCAAGAACACCATTGTCAATGGGGTGCTGCAAAACACCGAAAACTCCACCAAGGAAGCAGAACCTGATTGCTTGGAAGTGAAGGAAATTCCCAATCCAGCCATAAGAACCTCAAAGTCAAAGATGAGGCGTCAAGAAGGCATCTCTAGATTTTATATCATTCAGGTGGTCTTCAGAAATGCCCTGGAGATTGGGTTCCTGGTTGGACAATATTTTCTGTATGGATTCAATGTCCCGTCCATGTATGAATGCGACAGATATCCCTGCATTAAGGAAGTCGAGTGCTATGTCTCCAGGCCTACCGAGAAGACAGTTTTCTTAGTGTTCATGTTTGCCGTGAGTGGCATTTGTGTGGTGCTCAACTTAGCTGAACTGAACCACTTAGGTTGGAGAAAGATCAAAATGGCTGTGAGGGGAGCACAAGCTAAACGGAAATCCATATACGAAATCAGGAACAAGGACCTGCCACGCATGAGTGTGCCTAACTTTGGCAGAACTCAGTCCAGTGACTCTGCTTATGTGTGAGACTGACAGAACCTGAATGCTTTGCTGTGTATCTTGGCCAGCTGTCATTTGAAATAGGGAAGGAACATTGCTTAAACAACTGTTTTCCTACAACCACCAAGAAAGCCGTTAAAAGTATTCTCTGTGCACTTTCTAGACCAGATTCAAACCCGAGTGCTCATAACAGCAACAACAACAATTGTAAAAGATGGATAAAGACACAGTGGGTCACCATCTGCAATCTGGCCTTACAGCTCCATTACTTCTGCCCTGCCCCTGCCCTCCCTTCCCCTCTCCTCCCCTCCCCCAGGATCCAATGCTATTTGGTGAAGAGCACAATCTTTTGACCATGATTAGTATCACTCCATTTGTATGACTGATGGAAAACATGCCCAGGATGTTATTGTCAAAAGAGAAGAATGATGGGAAGCATTTCTACAAAAGTTGGGGTGAGGGGTGGAAGGAAAGGGAGAGATTCCTACTCTCTAAGCACATGATTGCAAAACTGCCAGTACTGATCACCCCAAACCTCATCTTGTGGGTACCTAACATTACACTCTCTTTTGGCACTATGCAGTTAAATACTGTGTATGCTTAGCGTTTATTTTTTCTATCATCGTTTTTGGTACAAAAGTAATAATGAGCATACTGAGGTCAATATAATTTTAATTGTCATACAGCTAATTGTGGCCCATCAAATTTATGAAATAGATTTGTAAAAGAAAAAAAATCACAGTTCCACACTATGCGAGTGAGGAAGATGTAGTGATTTAAAATTCAGCTAGTTGAAGTAATTACCTGGATTTTAAAATTACATAAATACCAAAGGAACAGAATGGATCATTAACTGTGAAAAAACAAAACCTATTTGCCCTTACTACGACAAGTGCCATACTTGGAAGTTCAAACATCGAATTCTATATTTAGTCAAAGGTTTGGCTAAAGATCCCCACTTGAAATATTAGATTTTATATTTTCCTTCCATTTTTATCTAGATATAGATACATTTTTTTGCTTTTCTTCATTATGGCAAAGGTGCAAACACCCTTGGTAAATTGCTAAAAAAATAATTTTTTATAAAATAGAAAGTTAACTTTCTTTTATATATGCATATATGTTAGTAACATTGCACTGATATATGATAATGAAACTGGTGTATCTATCTAGAATATAAGAATCATTACATTATTGCCTCTTTTTTATATTCATGGCCTGGATTATATCTAAAATATTTGTAGGGTTTATTTTTCCTTACAGTGTCATGGTGCTAAAATAGGGAAATATACATGGATAAGTAGCAATATAGCATGATCCAGAAAATGCAGTTTACCTATGTACATGCATGTGTGTCTGTGTGTCTGTGGAAGCACACAAAACATCTTTATCATTTTTCATTATATGAACATTTCAGGGATATAGTATTAATTGTTTTAGATGGGGTGGTGTTTTCCTTTTTCAGATAATGATGTTAGTCTATTTTAGGCCCTATGCTACAATTTCTATGTATTTTTCACCTTACAATATGCCACCAATTTTCAGTAATTATATTTAGAAGGGACTCCAAATATTGGGTTGGAGACTGCCTGTTGTCTACTCATGGAGGCTCTTAAAAGCTCCCCCAAATTTGGAAGGTCCACTAATAAACGTGGATCTTTCTAAATAAAGGAAGGAAAAACATGAAATTGCTTAGAATCCCCTTATATGTTAAACTGCAAAAGCTGGAAATTAAGGAAGCTGAACTATCATAAGGTAGACTTTAGTTATAGGGCCCTTATTTGCATCCTGTGGTCATTATTAGAAATGGGAGAATTTTATCTTACTTTGGTTTTTTTCCCTGATTCATTTCCCCCCCCTTCATTAAACTGAACTCTCCTATGCTAGTACATCTTTAGTTTGTTTTTTTAAAGTTTACGCCACAAGGTAAAGTATTTATGTGCTATTTCCAAGCGTCATATACTATTTTTGCAAACAATTTTCTCTAATCAAATGAAATCTGAAGATTATTTTCTTGAATGAATATATATATGAATATTCATATATTGATACACACACACACACACAGACAATACATGTAAGTTTTTATTTTCACTGATATATTTGTTTTGAATGGCAAATGTCATTGCAAATATTGGAGAAAAATACTTTACATTTCTGTAAATTAAAATTAAAATTAGTACAGAAATCAAAAGATTTCTCTCTCCTTCTTAGCTGCTGCAAATATGTCCAGAACAACTATACACAATTCTACTATAATTAGATAAAATTAGATAAAAATAATCAAAATTATTTGAGATCCAATTCTGTACTATTTAAAAATAGAAAATGAATTATTTCCTTTTCCTTTTTTCCTTCCTTTTGCTTCTATAGTGTATGTTGCACCCTAATTATATTTCCTCAGTCTTCAGATTAACTATAACCATATCTAAATCCATGTTTAATTTCACAAGCCTTTATATTGATCCATATTCTTAAATTCACTTGTGCTCAGAGTTATATATCTTCCTTTTGGCAGAAAATCAGATATGCATATGGACTGGCCAACAATGCATAAATCATCACAGCATTGTTTTCAATAGAATGGAGTTTGCAGTCCTAACCTTGCCTAATCGTACAGAGCTATTATTGATATATTTGAGACAGTTGCATGCCATATTTTCTAAATGCTTTGAGGCCATCTGAATCGACTACTGAGCCTAAATGACAGTGATGGGAAATGGATCAGACAAATCTAAAAAAAACAACCATCAATATATAGGCTTTGAGTAAAGGGAATGGGAAAAGTTGGCACTAAATGCATTTTATCATTATTGATGGGAACATGCCTTAGGACAAATTTTGTTAATAATTTCACATGGACCTATTTGCTTATTTAACAGAAAAGTGTCTGTTGTTTATAATGGTAAAGATGGCTCATCTAGTAAGGCATTCTTTATTTTTTTTACATTTGTGCAGTTTGATCATAGTTCTCTGTAGATACTATACTTTTAATTGTGGAAATGTTTGGGAAATTTGGGGCGTGCTATTTATGCCATTGTCATTGGCTGCAAACAGTTACTTGTGTTCCCCTTTATTTCCCCAAATTGTTGAATGAAGTGCTTTTGTGTAATTTTATGAAATGATGTCTGTAAAGCAGTGGTGAAATCCAATTTTTTTTACTACTGGTTCTGTGGGTGTGGTTTGGTGGGCATGGCTTGGTGGACATGACAGGGGAAGGATATTGCAAAATCTCCATTTCCACCCCACTCTGGGGCCAGCCAGAGGTGGTATTTGCTGAATTACTCAAAATTTCCACTACTAGTTTTCCAGAACCTGTCAGAACCTGCTGGATTTCACTCCTGCTGTAAAGTCACACCCTTTCATTTCAGCAAGTCTTACAAGCAAGCAGCACTTGGTGAATGGAACTCTTAACTCTTTAACACAAATGCATATTATATTTCATATGAAGCCCATTGAAATACACACACACACACACACACATTACATACAATCACTGCGTAGGGCAACCTTTTGGTGTATAAACTGATTTAACTGAAAAGCACAATGTGGTATGAAATCGTAGCTGTCTGTCAGATGAGCTGTTCACAATAATCTCAGACAGTAAATTATGAACATGCATCTGTTGAATTACATATCTTATTTTTAAGAAAATGTTTTCAGGATTGGGGTCATTTTACCTTGTCAATTTTATGTAATGGGGGAAAAATGAAGTTGCTTTTAACATGTTGGATATTAAAAAGAATTTGAGGTGCTTTAAAACATGGTTTTGCCACTCACATGAATGCTGAATAAATCAGAAAGAGATGTTCATTTTCAGATTTGAATTGGCAAATGTTTTGAGTTGCACAGCTCATAATTTTAGGGTTTTAAAAATCAGTTATTGTTCCTTTATATTGTATAGAAAACTGATCACTATATTGATGCTTTGTGGGAAAAGGGCGGAAATAAAAGAAGCAGTCAAGTAAATAAGAGCAACTCTTGGAGGAGAAAATGGAAATTTTGTACAAGTGGAGAGACTGGAGAGACAAATTAGACTCAGTAGGACTCCTGGCTGTGGTTAAAAAAAAGATATGGCTTTGATGGGGTGCCCAAACCTCCATCCATTTTTATGTCAGTTGTACTACTGTCTTAACTTTTTGGCTCACCAAACCCTGTTGATATTCCTAGTAGGGCTCATATTGGAGAGACCTCTGTTTAGGTCTTTGAACCATCATGGATTCTCTTAGTGATTGTAGGCTGGTCATGTTCTCTCAATCCAGTCTAGCCCACTGCATAGTTGTTGGCAGGGTATAATAAAAAGTTACCCAAGGGTGTGGTCAGTAGCTTTTTAGAGAAAGATGGAATCTATGTAAAGGTTTCCCCTGTCTAATTGTGCTTGCCTCTAGGGGGCGCTCCACTCTTGAACCCGGTCTGTCAGATTTCTGGCTGACAATGGCTCTTTAGCTGATAAGCCATCATGCCCTTTTTGGAATCCATGTACTTATGTAACTATGAATGAATGAATGAATGCAATCTTTCTCTGAAATCATCTTTTTGGGAAGTGACTGATATCAGATTAATTATTAATCCTTCCCTCAATGAAAAAAAGTGTCACTTTTTGTCTGTACCTTTATTGCCCTTAAGGAAGAACAATATTATATAAATATTATTTTAGAGGGCAAACATGGCAGGTAAAGATAACCACCTATAGTTTCATATTAACCTATATTCGCCTATAGATTTTTAAAAAGTCAGACAAAATATTCTTGATAAATTTGGTAATCGTTTTGTATCTATTTTTTAGCAGCTCATTGAAATATAAATTGTATTATTGGTATTATTAGTAATAGTAGTAATAATAGTAGTAGGAACAGCGGCTAGTTACAGTAACAGTTATAGGAATAATTGGAATAATGCTTAATAAATAATACTGTAATGGATAATAATAGGCCATTTAGTGCAAACTTTATATTCAATAAGGAACAGCTAACTGTTTAGAGATTGCACCAGTTCTGGATCATGCTCAGCTTAAGTAAGATAAATGGGTTTCTACTATTGGTACTCTAGCATGGATTCAAATTCCCATTTGTATATTGAAGGCATGTCTTGAAAATTACCAAATGATACATTTCAATGCTTTTAGTGAAAAGCACAATTAATTACTTCCCCGAAAGCAATGTCAGTAACTTCCCTTACTACTTTAGCTTGTAAAGAGAAAATGAAGAACTTGCTTACTGAATTGGAAACATGCAAATGGATAGAATAAAATGGAATAAACTTAACATTTGTTAACTGTACAAAGTGTTCACATACATGAAATCAGCAACATTGTTATATATAGAAACTCACAAACCCATGTGTGTTTCTACCCTATTCTACGTAAAATAAATGCATGTGGATATATCACGGGGCAAAAGCAGGTTGGGAATTCTAGTTTGGGCTAAATATTAACACTTTCAATATACAATAAGTTTTTTTTTGAGGGGGGTGGGTGTAGGTGCCTTTGAGTAAGTGTTAAACTTCTGGTGACTGCCTGGAGTTTTCTTGGCAATGTTTTCTGATGTAGTTTGCCATTGCCTCTTTCCTAGGATGGACAGTGAATGACTGACCCAAAGTTACCCAGTTGACTTTGTGCCTAAGGTGGGACTAGAACTCACGATATCCCGGTTTATAGCCTGGTGCCTTAAACACCACCCCAAACTGAAGTTATATCTGAAAGTATAAAAAGATGGGAAAGATCCATATCATTTGCTTGCTAGTAGGGATATAAATCTCCATCCCTGATCTCATAGATTTGTTATTAATATGTTGTTTTTCTTCATTAGATACATTAGTATTTTTACCTTCCCTGCTTAAAACTGGATATAACAGAAGATAAAACAATTGTAAAATATATGATACAATCATTCCCTGTGTCCCTTTGCCTTGAATAATTAGTCTTTGAAGACTAATATTGCTATTGTGTGTAGATCTAGAATTAAGTTCAAATCCTAGGTACTTGTTTGCTGTTTAATAAATGACTTTGTTTATTATAAAGTTAAGTGGGAATTCCTAGTGAATATTACATTTTGCCTTTTACAGGGGCAATTGTAAAAGAAGCACCACAGTTTCTGAATGTATTCTTTCAGTTTAGGTGGCCTGAATATAGGATGAGACTGGAGAAAGAAATGAATTACAATGAATGCTTATGACGAAAATAAAAATATTGGAAAGTTACCAAAGAACAAGAATGAGATGGTCGTGAGAAGGGAAGGATTTACTATCATTAAGTAGAAGAAGAAACAGGGAAAGAAAAGCAGAAGAGACATGGATTTGTGTTTCTGATGTTTTGGCTCTTACAGACTGTATTAGAAATTGAATCATATTCTGAAATATCTCCATGCAAACTGTTACCTTGACTTTTGTATTATTTCATATATAAACAATTTTTGATCTTATTTGACTGAAGTGATTCATCTCTCTCTCTCAGTCACTGTATATTATATTATTTGCCAAATATTTTTCTAAAATCACCAATAATATTAATGCCTGCAAGAGATTGAAATCAAATCTAATTTAGAGTTGACTTCATTTAACTGAATTACTGGATTATTTAGATTTATATATCTCACTTGCATTCTTCGCCTAATTACAGCATCAAATTTTGCAGGTTCAGAGAGTAAAGAGATAAAGAATAGGGGAAGACAGTAAATCTTTACATCCACTCACACTTCCTACAGAATTCTATCAGTAATGGAAAACAGGTTTTTCCCCACAACAGCAAAACAAAATGCCAATTCCTCTATTGAAATTGATACCAGTCAGTAAAAGGAGGACTTGTGCTTCTGTAGACTCAGTGGCCAAGCAATTTAGAGCTACCCGGACTAAAAGCACTATCAGTTTGTTGGTAGTTATTACATGTATGATCTGAATAGGACAATGTTGTTTCTAGCTTTTTTATTAAACCTTAAATTGCAATCTCTGATTTAGAAAAAGTTTGCATTTTGAGTTCAGATAATATCTATAGTTCCTGCCCAACTATGGTTGGATCATTAAAAGTTATTTCTTATGTTCACTTATAACACAAACCAAGTATTTGTGGAACCCTTGCATGGTGCATGATTCATTTAACCATTTTACAATTAAGTACCATGTCTGTACAAGATCATGGTTTATTGAGAAATGAACAAAAAGCCTAATAAATTTGTCTTGAAGTTTAAAAGATCAAGGGCAACTGTAGAGATAGTCCTCAATTTATGATCAAAACTGAGCCATGCATTTCTGTTGCTAAGCAAGACCGTTAAGTGAACCTTGCCTCATTTTATGACCTTTCTTGCCATAGTTGTTAAGTGGATCACAGTAGTTGTTAACTTAATCGCACAGTTGTTAGGTGAATCTGGCTTCCCCATTGACTTTGCTTGTCAGAAAGTCACAAAAGGTGACTCTGCAACTCTCATAAATATGAATCTGTATTTCTGAAGCGTTTGAATCTTGATCACATGACCATGGGAATACTGCAATGGACATAACGGTTCTAAAACAGTCATCAGTGACTTGTTTCACTGCCATTGCAACTTCAAATGTTCACTAAAGGAAGCATTGTAAGTTGGGGATCACCTGTACAAGTTTTTGAACTGCAACTCTCACTAGCCTTAGACTCCATGGCCCATTGTAAGTGATGAGAGGGATCACAGACCAATTATTTGGAAGGTTACTGGTTTTCTGGTACAATCACCAAGCTGCCATAGCTCAAGGAAATAGAGACCAGGGTTTCCAGGAATAAGATTTGATGCCCTTTCTCTTAGCAATTATTCCAGAAAGAGGAGAAGAGGAGACGCACCAGGAGGTTTGTTATATTTTGAGATGTCATCTTATAATTGCATAGCATGAAATATTTTACTTTGCTGTTAAGAAATATTTTTATTTTTCCTATTTCATGTTATTGGGACTGGGCATACTTCTGAAGGAATTTGGAATTCATACCTCATTCAAGCACAGCATCTCTCTGCTACTTGTTAAGACAGCCCCTCCTCCTCTTTTTTTAGTTTTCTCAGTAAGCTTGAAAAAAAGGTGTTGAATCTTAAAGAAGGGAACTCAGAATGTGTTTCATGATGCAACTCCTTTTTAGCTCTTGAAAAAAATAAGGCCGTCTTTGATTAATACATTTCATTTTGACACAATTTAACGACCACCTCATTTAATACTTGCCTGCAAGGTTGTGATGCAAGCACAAAATCAGGCAGAGTTTGTGTAGTGATGCTACATTGCATATTCCACCAGCCCTCTCTCATAGAAGCTATTTAGCATTAATGTGTTGCACATTTATCTGTGTGCAGAGAAATGTACAACATATGAGCAAAAGGTATATTATATGTGTAAGAAGTCATCTGAATAGATTTTTCTATGTTAGGTTTTTAAGAGAAACATAAACAGATATGTAGTCTGTATGGCAAAAAAAGAATATAAACACAAAACTTAAAATCACTGAAACAGATACAGAGTTTTGAGTCAAGAGCATTGAAACAAATACTTGAGATATAAAATAACTACATAGGGTTATAATGTAAAGTTATCCACTTGAAGCAATTTTCTCCTTGAGATATTGGAATTCATTGTTAATAACATTCATTTCAGAGGGATGATGATATCTGATTTCCCCTTTCTGAAATTCTGTTACTGAAGGAAACAGATACAGAACAGTCAGTTATTGCAAGAGGAGAATATTTTTTTTAATTTTTTTTATTTGTCAAGCATCTATAAGATAACAGATATAAATATAAAGATGATTATGAATACAGAAAATGGATATGAATAAATGGGGACACTAGGACAGAGACAGTAGGCATTTTGGTGCGCTTACAGACCTCTTAGGAATGGGGTGAGGTCAACAGCAGACAGTCTAAGGTTAAAGTTTTGGGGGTTTGGGGAAGAAACCACAGAGTCAGGTAATGTATTCCAGGCATTGACCA
>JANHFT010002966.1:44829-55712 GCA_032467955.1 Pseudoxenodon macrops | reverse complement strand
TAGGATAAAATAGCATATAGCACTGTTGGAAAACCTTTTCGGCACTGAGTGCTGAAACAGGAGCGTGTGTGCATGCTGGAAACCAGAAGAGCAGCCGCTCGGTGAGCATATGCACGCCAGGAACATGATCTTCCACTTTCCGGTGCCCACATATGTACCGGCCACCTGGTCTTCTGGTTTGTGGCACTCATATGCTCGTGAAGACCAGCTGGCCAGTGCGCATGCATGTGCTGGAAACCAGAGGATCATCTTCCTGGCATGTGCACGTTCACCAGGCAGCTGCTCTTCCAGTTTCTGGCACAAGTGCGTGCACATGCGCTCCCATTTTGGCACTCAGTGTTGAAAAGGTTCATCAACACTGGCCTAAAACAATCTTGCAGAACTTCAGCTGACATTTCCCTCCAGATGGAAGTGAAGCATTAATGTATGCTTTTTAGTGGTTGGTTCAACCATTGGCTATCTAACTCAGCTCACATGTGACATCTGTGTAGAATTTCATGGGCAAATTTGTCAAACACTTTGCTATAGTCAAGGTACCTATGTTCCCCATGTTTCTTTGGTTAGCTGCCAAATAATGAGATGAGATCAAGTTTTTTAAAATTCTTGATAAACATATTCTGTTACCTGCCAAACTCTGCATTCTTTTGTAAAAGGGATGATGTTACCTAGTTTGGTTAATGAAATGTCTGCAAGAAAACAACCAACCTCAGAGACCACCAAAGACTCCTCTGTAGGAGATGACCAGGATGACTCGAGGGAGGGGTCAAAGGTGTCATAAGTCATGAGTCTCTGTTCAACTGCAAGAGATCTAAGTCCAGCCCACCTTGAATGCCTCTCTTATCTCTTGTACATTTCCCTTCACTGCTAGTTGGTCAGATTCTTGTACAGAGCTTAAGCATGCAATAAATCTTTATTCTCATTTGAACAGTCTGAATTTCCTGATTTCTCGACTGCTAGACACCTTCTTTTCTAAAAGTTCACAAACTGATTGCTGAATGTTTTATTACAGAATATTCCCCAGTGTTGATGTCAAATTAGCCAGTCTATATTTATTCAAAACATTTTAAGCCCTCGTTTTGAAGATGGGAACACCACTTGCCCTTCTCGAATCCTTTGGCACCGTCTCCATCCTCCATGATCTTTTAAAGATCACAGAGCACCTAACGCTGTATGCAAAAGTGATCATGACTGTGGCAAATACAGCCTTCTCCAAATGAGTTATCTTCAGACTGATTGGACTTCAACTCCCACATTTGCTGGGAATTTCAGGCTTGTGGTAAATGCATTAAGACATTCTGTAGATAAGCCCTGCATGACTTAATGCTCTACTTGTAGCTCACAATCTTTCTCTCACTGAAACAAGAGGATTAAAAAGGAGAGACAACTGTGTATAAGTCCCAAAGACCCATTTTTAAGATGGAAAGGTTGGGATGTTTTAATTGCAATTTGAAATGCCATCTGTTCTTTTCTCATGTAAAAAAAATGCTTTAGTGATTTTCATATCCACACCTTGATTTACAAGTTGTTTGTTGCTTTGGAATGGCAGGCATCCCCCAGCACTTGGCCTGCTTATTTGGGCCAATGAGTTCAACAACTGAATGCATTTATAGCAAATTTCTCACATTGATGCAATGCCTGAATTTTCACTGCAGTCTCTCTTCAGCACAGCCTACGTTCTGCAATCTGACCTGTACTGTCTTTACTCAAGTGTAATTAAATGCAAACCATGGTCTGGCGGGTGCCATGAACTTCATTCATGGTCCTGAGAATTTGATGAATGCCTGCACACAGCTGAGCATGAGATTAATTTGTCAACGTGGGCTGAGATGTATCTGCAACATGCTGCAAAACCGCTTGCTGGAGACAACCCTGTAAAGGTTTCTATCGGCTAAAGGAAAATGTATTTGCTATGGCAATAAATAACTCAGTGCTCTCACTATGCCATTCAGTTCATTCCCCAGAGAATTTATGTTATTAATGACTATGTATGAAACAACATTAAGTATTTGCTTAGCCATAGAACGCCAATGTTCCTCACCAAAGAGTTTAGCAGCAAAACAAAGTCAAAATGGCCACAGAGAAAGAGTTTAGCTTTTGTCTACCAGATTACAGGAATTACAGGATACTGAATAAGCAGGCAGGAGAGACCAAGAACAGGAACAAAGAACTGGCATCAGAAAATGAACAATTATTTCATTGCATATTCTGCAACCATATCATGGTCTTGTCCAGGTAAACTGTAAAATATTTGGTAACATTTCCTTGGATTGTATCAATTCAAATATGGAGGGAAGTATTGCATAACCAAACATGATGACTAAAGGGGATACAGATATGCCTAAAAATACCGTATGGTAATTTTTATATGCCAATTCTGAAAGAATTCTGAAATTTCTTAGCCTGCTATTTAAGGGCACTGTTTCAAGAGCATTGAACCTCTTCCTCATGTTTCTTTTTCCTTCACATGGATTAAGATTGAATATTACTTTAAATAAATGATTCAATGGAACAGTATTCTCTTTTTCTCAAACAGTTACAAGTGGTTTTAATAAGCTACAGTTTGGGCATCTTTTTAGAAATAAACTGTCAGGTCCAACTAATTTTTGGGAATGTGTTCAAAGGGGAGAATGTAGGTTTATACGACGCTTTCAATCTTTCCTAGCATCAGGATCTTTTCCAATGAGTTCCCTCTTCTCCTTAAGTGGCCAAAGTATTTGAGCTTCAGTATCTGTCCTTCCAAAGAACAGTCTGGGTTGATTTCCTTTAGGAAGCAGGCAATTACAGACCAACTATCTGCCCAACAACAACTTTCAGACTGTGAAGAAGATGTACTGATGCTAGTACACCATGAAAGCTTCCTGAATATCAAACAGGTCATATGGGCCTACAAGAAAAATCAAATAAAGAAAAGAAGAGAGACTTGGCAAGGCAAAGTATTACATGGGCAGTACATTAAAAAAATAGTAAGCAAGTTCTATCAGATAAGAATTAGACTTGACAATAACTAAGAGTAGGAACGTTGAAGAAAGAGATGGACAGGCTAATTCTGACTGCACATGACGAAGCCTTAAGAACAAATGCATACAAATCCAGAATTGAGAAGACTGCAAATGCCACCTGTGCAAAGAAATGAAAGAGTTATACCTAGTTAGTTATTACAAGGTGATCACACAAACTGATTACAAACAATGGCATGATAAAGTAGCAATAATGGTGCATTGGAATATCTGCAAGAAATACCACTTGCCTGCAAGCATGAACTGGTGGGACCACAAAATTTGCAAAGTCATAGAAAATGAAGATGACAAAGTGCTCTGAGATTTTAGAATTCAAACATCTGCCCAACAACAACCCAGACCTAGGAATTGTTGATAAAAAAAGAAAGAAGTCTAGATGTGGACATTATAATACCTGGAGAGAGTAGAAGAAAAGAGAAAGACCTGGAGAAAATCACAAAATATAAAAATCTGCAAATAGAAAAATCATGGCAAAGAAAGCAATGATGATACCGATACTAATAGTATCCTTGGATGCAATTCCAAAACATTTGGAGCACCACTTGAACAACATTGGCAATGACAAAATCACCATCAATCAATTGCAAAAGGCAGCTTTATTTAGAACAGCTTGCATCCTGTGATGGTACCGTTAATACCATCAACCAACATCTGTTTATCCCAGGTCCCTGGGAAGATAAAGATGCCAAATCCACCCTAAACATCTGATGGACTATATGACCAACCATAATAATACAAGATATACCACCATCAATTTCACAAATGTCTGAAGGATTCATTTCTTTTTCATAACTAAATAAAATTTCTACCAATACAAAATGTTTTGACAGGGGGATTCTTTAGAAATTTGAATTGCATGCATTTATTTGTATGTATCATTTATCCCTTTCAAAAAATGACTGAATTTTTAGCATTTTATAGAATAATAAAACATAAGTACATAGATAATTAAGGTTGGTTTATTTAATAAAGGACAGTACATCAGAATTCGTCAGATTTTCTTTCTCCTCATCTTCCTTTTCCCCTTGGTCCTTTTGCATATATTTTCTTTTTGTACCTTTCAATCAGTATTGATTCTTGGCAACTGCTTGGATTGGTCCTGCAGTTTTCTTGGCAAGGATTTTCAGAAGTGTTTAGCTGTGGCCTCCTTCCTAGAACTGAGAGAGAGATTAGACCAAGGTCACCCAGCTGGCTTCATATCAAAGGTGGGACTAGACCTTCTGATTTTTTAAAATGTTGGTGCCTTAACTTCTATACCAAACTGGCTGTTTATGCACTTGCCAGAGCTGCTAGAAAGTAAGGTTTAATTTCTCTTCTTCTTCTTCTTTTTGATAAATGGTGTACTTCCTCAGTTTAATTTTCCTTCGCATGAGCCGTTTCCCAAATACAGCTCATTTAGTTCTCAGTGGGTTTGACAGCTGAGAGTGATCCTCAGTGTTGGAGATCAGCTCAGGAATTCAAATAAGGAGTTTAAAAATAAACTGTGAGTCAAAGGAAGGGTCAATTTCCAAATAGGGTGCTGATAGTGAAGAAAAAGTATCTGTTATCTATTGGTCATTTACTTATAGGGACCAACCCTATAAAAATAAAACTGAAGGTGATAAGCAAGCCAAAATAAGCCAGTGTGCCACTTGTAAACAAAGGAATATTGAACGCCTGCCAGATCTCTTTAAAGGAGAGAGTTAAATGTTCTATTTAAAATTCTATTAATAATGTTAAAGCTTTGCTATGAAACACTTACTTCCAATCATATAAAACACTTTTTCTCTTTTGTTTTAGAAGTAGAGAAAAACTTAGATATCATGTTTTGAAATAAACATTTCTGATTCTACACTATAGAATTACTGAGTCTGTCATCTGCACCTCTATAACTGTCTGGTTTAGCTCTGCAACCAAACAAGACAAATACAGACTTCAATGGATAATTAGAACTGTAGAAAAAACAATTGCTACCTATCTGCCTTCCACTGAGGACCTGTATATTGCACGAGTCAAAAAGAGGGCTATGAAAATATCTACAGACCCCTTGCATCCTGGACATAAACAGTTTCAACTTCACCCCTTAGGACACTGTTATAGGGTACTGCACATCAGAACAAATAGACCCAAGTACAGTTTTTTCCCCATGCTAAACAACTAATTCCCACAACACTATCAAACTATCTAAAAAGGCAGTATTATCATTATTATTCTCATCTTCCCTGTTACCTATCTCCTTATCTTCTTAGGACTATAACTTTGCTGCTTGTATCTTACGATTTATATTGTTCACTTAGTATCCTGGTATGATTTATGTTGATTGCTTATTTAGTATCCATTACTATCACTAAGTGTTGTATTTAATGTTTTATGATGAATGTATTTTACAATGTCTATGTTAATGATATCACAATTACTGTATGTACATTGAGAGTTTACGCCCTGGAAACAAATATCTTGTGTGTCTAATTGCACTTGGCCAATAAAGAATTCTATTCTAGATTCATATCCTAAATCACTTTGTGATGTCTACCTAGCCAAGATAGCTTTTTATGACAAAATATATTGCTTGTGTTTATGTGTGCATTTTCCAAGACTTCCACATATAATTTTTCATGCATTGGTACATTAATAGAGTTGATTGCAAAAGTATGATAGTGTGTACAGTTCTGGATATATATATTTTAAACTTGTGCAGGGCTCATAAACTCATGGGTTCCAATCTAACAAAAAATAAGGAAAAGAATACATTTTTGGATAACAAAGTCTATAACTTAATGCAGGTCATTGTTAATATTGTGAAATAAGCATTGAGTTAATGTGCATATAATATGTAGAACAAGATTAAACAGAATATTTTTACTACATTTTTCAGGACATGGTGAGTTGCAATCAGAAAATACACCAGCAGAGTCATAAAAAGATAGCCTACAAAATACATTGAGACATTATTTCTTTGAGGATATCAACAGAATTAAAGAAATGGAAGGAACCTCAGTGATAATTTAGTCCAACCCTTGTTCTGAATATGATATTCTAAAAAGCATTTTGGACAGATGACTACCCAGTTTCTGACTGTAGATCTCCAGGTCACTTATTCCACTAGCTGGCAGGTCTCACCATCAAGGAAATTCCTCTTACTATCCAAGCTACTTCTTTATACTTTCCTTTATGGCTTTGGTCATTCTCTCTAGAACAAAAGTCTACTCCACCTCTCCTGACAATTCTTTAAACATCTGCAATTATATTTGTGGCAGAGACTTATGCCACTAGACTTGAAATTTTGGGCCTAGAAAATTTAGAATTACGCTGCCTTCGATCTGACCTAAGTGTAGCACACACAATTATCTGCTACAATGTCCAACCTGTCAATGACTACTTCGGCTTCAACTGCAACAATACACAAGCACACAATAGATACAAACTTAACATAAACTGCTCCAAACTTGATTGCAAAAAATTCGACTTCAGCAACAGAGTGGTCAATGCCTGGAATACATTACCTGGCTCTGTAGTTTCTTCCCCAAAGCCCCAAAAGTTTAACCTTAGACTGTCTACCATTGACCTCACCCCATTCCTAAGAGGTCTGTAAGGGGTGTGCATAAGTGCACCAGCGTGCCTATGGTCCCTATCCTAATATTCCCATGTACTCATAACCACATTTATACATTTTATGTGTTCACAATCATGTTTATACTTTGACTGTGATCATATATATGCTTGACAAAATAAATAAATAAAAATAAATAAAATAAAATGGTACTTCCACTCAGAAGTCAGAACATTTTCACATATATCCATGAAAAGCCATGGAGAAAAGTTTTAGGGAATGTTTTAGGGAATGTATTCTTATATCTAACACCATCTTTAAGTAGAAGCCAAAGAAAACCTTCTACATTTATCTGTGCCATGCTTTTTGATAGTTTGTTCAAAAGTCTAGAGCTCTTGCTGATGGGTCAAGATTTTACATGTGAGCTTATAGGTATGATAACAAGTTTTCCTTGTCATAAGATAGTTGGCTTGGTGTTTATTTATTTTCCTCTGAGATCATAAAGCAGTGCACAAAGAGGCTCTTTTTTTCATTTTAGCCCCATAAAAATGTTTTTGAGGGATAGATTTGGCTGAAGGAGCAAGTGTCTGATTTCCCAATGCATGGGATGGACAGCTGTGTACTAATTTGAAATATCCATGGTCCCGTTCCCAGCCCCATCCTGCCTTTCTCCTTATAATGTGACCCAGAGTGAAGGATGGACAGTCTTTCTTGTACATATATACACAAACAGGGGGATACAACCAGAAAAGAGACAGAAACACACCTACTCACAAACATTAACACAAAAATTAATTTGTTTCACTGAAGAAAATACAGAAGCCTTCTATGGCCACTCCTGGGAAAGGGAACGAAAAGATATCAGTTCTGCATGGTTTCCATACCTTGTTTGCTTTATTTATTAGTGTTGTGGTTGTGCTTTAATACTGCTATAAGTATTTTCTTTTTTTGATTGGTTTTGCATGATCACACGATAAAGAAAATGTTCTTCAAAATAAGTTCAAAGCAAAATGAATTGAATGGTTTCTTCTATTTGTTCCTCTAACAAGAATGGGCTTTAAGTTCATCATGACCAGCTGATCAAGCTAAACAAATCCATTCTGAACATAACCAGATTTTATTGCAGTTAATAAGAGTTAAACTTTTTGCAGAAGTTATCCCTTTCTAATCATGTGTGTACATGATTAATGGTTTTATGGGTCTCTGTGTAGCTTTATTAGGCTTCTTTTGGCTTAATGAAATCATTTTTTTTGTTCCCCTTCACGTTTCTTGGATAGTTGGATAGTTCTTTCAACTGGGTTAAAATATACCATATTAATAAAGGGATAGTGCACCATAAGTAAAAATAATAATGAAGTATAGTGACTTATACTTCTCCTTAACATTTAATAATGCTTGAAAATGAGATGATCAGCACCCAAAAGTTGGCTATAGCCATGCTGAGTCATAGAGCCATAAACTGAACATAGGATGCAGGTGAAAATGTTAATAACCCAAAAGCTTGGACAGCTGCATGGACAGGTAGATATTTGGCCAAAACTAATATCTGGAGGTTTTTAAGAAGAGATTGGACAACCATTTGTCTAAATTTGTATAGGGTCTCCTGCTTGGGTGAAGAGTTGTATGCTGTCCCTTTCAAGTCTACTATTCTGCTATGTTATTCTGTTATTCTTTTTATGATCACATGTATCCATCCTATCAAGGTCAAATAGAATCCAGAATAGTATAGGATTTTCAGCCACAGGCAGGAGGTTGGGCTAAAAGACCTTCAAGGTCCCTTACAACCCTATTATAACATTCTATGTTCTATTTTGAATTGTACCCAAGTCATACTGTGTTTGTATTGATCAAATATGAGTTTAGCAGAATATTCCCTTTGAGGTGCTCTCAAAGCTTGGGTTTTTCCCCCAGATGTTTTATTACACAAATTAGGTAAACCTCATCAATGTTAGTAAGCAGTGAGATTTGCTCTCGGTTTATATTTTAGTGATTTGCCCTGCCAGTGTTGGTAGGAATGGTCTTAGAGATTCTTTGGTTGAGCTGTTTACTATTAATTTGTTTGGCCGTTCCTGGATTGGGGTACTATTTACTTCTTGATTGCTGGGATGATGTTAATCTATGCTGATTGTTGGTGGGGAGGTGTTTCAGTCTTTTTGTTTCCTTTTTGGTTTCTTGATTGTCTCTTTTGCATAGCATATAGATTTTGTTTATACTTATGTGTCTATTGATTTTAACCTGAGCTACAAATGTTCTCTTTTATTGGTAGCATATTCAGTTTGCTGAATCTTCTAGAGCAGAGGTGTCAAACTTGCATCGTCACGGCAGCGTCACCTGACCTATCACAACTTTCCCCCCCCCTTTGCTAAACTGGACATGGGCGGCACGTGATGCATCCGGTCCACGGTCCACGAGTTTGACAGCCCTTTTTTAGCGCCTCTACAAAGACAGTTCCATATACATGCAGAATTTCCTTACAGCAATTTAACCTCATAAGAAGGCACTGTTCACATGACTGTGAATTTATACAACATTAGGGAAGAATTTAGAGGTTGGTATGGGCTCTCGCATCCCATATTATAGATAAGTATTTACATTTTTATTCTATCCATGAATTGTGCTTTTCAGAAATCTGCCTAATTTCCAGCATTCTGGAATAAATGAATTATCTTTTGATATTTGTATAGATAGGTTGATCTATACTTATCTCCCCTGCAAACATTTCCCATTTCTAATGATTTAGGAAAAAAATAGAAAAGCCTGTTTTCATTCATGGGTTTTTTCGCATGCTCTTTTAAAATTATTGATTTAAAACAAGTATACTCTAATCAACATGAGTAAGAATTAGGGACTTGATAGTTCAAGTTCAGTAGCCAATTTTATTTATCTTTTCCAGAAGAGAGAAAAAAAAGTACATTTTAGTAGAATTTCACGAGAGTGGAGGGTAGAATGTGAGAGACTTGTGAAGCAATCCTAAATGTTAACAACTAACATTTTATCATTATCATTTCTAAATAGCAAGTTAAAATTAACTGCTTCATCTTCATACTGCTCACTCCTTAAGTAGTTTAAACTTACTTTTAACTGTTACATGCCAACAAAACAGGTTGCTTAATTGATTTGACCTTTCACAGTATTTTTTAATTTTCAATCTTCGTTTCATTGTTCCATCTGGCACTTTAAAACGACATCTGGTTAACTGTACTTAAGCAGCTGATCACTGTACAGTTATTTTTAAATGTAATGTATGCTTAAACAGATGTTATTTTTATAGATGCAGATCTAAACTGCACTTGTATACGTGCAATGTCTGCATAAGCTCTTTCTACAATTCCAATGTTGACATCGAAAATTATAAGTCAGGATACTTATGAACTCTATTGCTACGTTACTGTGCTTTAAAAAAAATCTTGCAGTTTGTTAGGTAAACATCAATTCAGTTATTTCCTCTCTTTTCAGTGCATATAAATAAAACATTAGCATTTAGCTGATGAAGAGCGCAGTTATACATACAACTGCTCTTGGAATTATTTTAATTGAATAAATAAGATATATGGAGTTTTTTGTGCTTTATGAGGTTGTTTGTTTGCTTGAAGTCATTTCATTTACCTTACTAGGTAATATCACACCCCCGAACAACAGTGGCTGGGCTATCTTCTGTACATAAAGAAAGAGCAAATGCCATACTCATTTGCAATGGTAGTATTGTCTTGTTGGATAATGAAATGTTTGCAAGCAATGAACCAAGGTCAAAGAATATGAAGGATTCCACTGTTCAACCATGAGCTGCAGATATTTTCTTGAATTAAGATGGATGGATGGATTTCCAACCAACCAGCCAGCCAGCCAACCAACCAACCAACCAACCAACCAACCAACCAACCAACCAACCAACCAACCAACCAACCAGGAATTGAGGCATAGTGTTTCCTCTAAAAGTCAAATATGCCTATTGCCCTAGTGGTCATTTGGAGGATCATTTATCTCTGCAAAAGAAAATGTCTGAATATCTTTTAAAAGGTTACAGCTATTGTTTAGATGGAATATTCCAATGCAACCATTTTCATTAATGCATTATTGTGTTTACTAAATTAAATATTAAGGATAAATCAATCTACTTGAGTATCGATTTATATTTGTTGCTCTAGATCGCCCCACCAGCTTCTCAGTGATAATGCATGATAGACAGGCATTATTATTATTTTTTACCACAATGCCCCCTTATAGAAATAAAACTATTTCAATTTCAGTCGAAACGTCGTCACCATGACACCTCTAATTCTACACGGGAAAGAACCCGAACAACAAAAGACCTACATACAGGCACCCGTGAAAACCTC
>JANHFT010002966.1:27076-42540 GCA_032467955.1 Pseudoxenodon macrops | reverse complement strand
CAGGAAGGAAACATTCTGGTGTTGTTTCTAGCCTAATCTTTATTGCCCTGCTTACAGAAACTGCCTCTCCAGTTAACCCTTATTATATTGTAACAGCTAAGGTGAAGCACCCATCGACGTGAGTGACATTGAGTTGGTCACGCTCACACAGTGACATGACCATCGAGCTACATCTGCCCAGCTGGTTAGGGCAGAAAACCAGTTGTTAAATTATTTGAATCTCACCACTGGAAGGAGTACTGATACTTGATTTAGTACAAGAATCCAGAATGGATTAATAACATTATAGATGGAATGAATTAAAAAGCATTATTCTATGTTCTGTATTTTGTTCTGTACTTCGGGATAGTAGAGATCAAATATTGGTTTTCCGTATGACAAACTCTTGGTTATTCAAAAAGTACACTGCCATATCTCCTTGCTCATCTTTCCTTATGACTAAATATTTCCAGAATTAATTTCCAGACTTTTGATTGTTCTTGACCTTCTCTGCAATTATTCCGCTTTTCCTGACTCTTTTGAAATGTGTATATCTGGAACTTGATACAGACCTTGAGAGGAGATCTAGTCAGAGAAAGACAAAGTGGAGATTTATTTCACATGATTTGGAAACCATATTTCTCTGGTGCTATCTAACATTTTATTTGCCTTTTTAGCAGCCATGAAATTCTTCTGACCAGTTTTCAGTGTGTGATCAACTACTTTTAAAAGATCCTTTTCATAAATGTGAATTTAATTGGTGGTGTCCTTTTTTCATTCAGAAGCTTGGGATAGTATTAATATTTTTCTCCACAGTAAGAACTCTGTAAGCAAAGATGGCCATGGATTATAGAAAAAATATGGCGGCTCCCACAGTATAAGCAAAATTCTGCCATTTTTTTTGTTACCTTATGGATGATGCTTTTATTCCCTGCAATGTTTCCAATGAAGAAGCAGAGAAAATAATTTATCTGTAAGTTTCTGTTTTCCTTTGTGTCCAATTCATCAATTTTTGGCTCAAGAGTAGATGAACAAGAGTACAGAACCGGGAACCAGACATTCTGTGTCCATTGAATTTTCATAGAATTACACGCTCCTTTAAAATATCAGAAGGCAACAAAAAATCCAGCCTTGATCAGTACAGAGATAAAAAGTGATGAACAATTGTTCCTACTTAAGCTATTCAATAGTTGGAAGTTCTCTCACTAAAGATGACAATTTCATCCCAATGAAATATTGCAGCAGACCAAACACATGCACACACACAGAGAAACACACACATGCTTATATGAAATCAAGTCCCTGTCTCTTTAAAATTAAATTAACCTCATAGTGTGAATCAGCTTAAGAATGAGCAATCTCATTTTATCCTGCTTTTTCCTGATTATGTGTCATCAAAACATACCCTGTTAGAATTTCACTTCCTTTAGATGACCTTCAAAGAATTTATCCTCTAACAATACTAGATTCTGATGCATTTTTAAAAAGTATAGTAAGGTCAGTCCTGTTTCCTGCAAGATTAATTATGAGTGATAGTATTGCCAGCTGATCAATATCCCTATTATAATCCTTGATCAATAATATTACAATATTACAATTGGTACAATAATATTATACCACATAAGAGCAAACACAATATGAGGGTGAGTCCATCTAACACACAGGAAGAAAGTTGTGTGTGTGTATGTCCTGAACCACCCTTTTATTCTTGTTTTCTAGCAACCAAGGCAGGAGAGTAATAGAATAACATTATCTGATGTGGCAATAGTACAATTTGAGGAAGGGGCATTTAGCCATAATGGATTCTGACAAGACAACATATGGAACAAAGTTTCTGTCAGCAGTAATCATATTCACAGCCCCTCCTTTCATGATCCTAAGGATTTCTTAACTCATTCTGAGTTTGAGCAAATATCACCTAGTAACTATTAAAAAGACAACAAAACTGAGAAGGTAATATAGAAAGAAACCAAGGGAAAAACCTATTTACCTTATTTACCAACATATTTATCCTATTATTTACAATTCTCTGAACAGCTTTTAAGCTCCATGTAAAAAGCACAGGTATAAAAGGGGGGAACCTTTAGGCTGTAATAATTTATTCCTTGCTAAATGTGTCCATGAACTCACCATGACTTGAAATTTTTACTCACATTTTTAAACTGTATGTCACGTGTTTATTTAAACCTGAAAATTGGCGTAGAATTAGGTAGTGTATTAATAGCACCGCTCACATAAAAATGCCTTATTTATCAGCATAATATCCATACAGTAAAGGAAAGATATTTATCTACACGAACAGATACTATTTTTCAGAAACATTTTTAACATTTTTGCTTTCTGTTTGCCTACTGCTTATATGCTTTCTAGTTTATAAGCACTGTCCCAAAAATTAAAGAAGAGACTGTTTGAAAGTATTGATGTTTATGAAGTATACAAAGTACACATTAATAAAAACAATCTCAGTATGCAAATGAGTGGATGAAGGCTCAGCGTCTGAGATTTATTGCTGAAGTAATCCTTTATTTATTATTCATAGTTATGCTATATACCATTCCAACCTTATTGTGAATTATTTAAACAACCAAGCATTTAATGTCCCATATCAGACACAAAAACTGGCATTTGATTCTCCTCTCTGTATTTAAATGCTCATAAATAAATATGCATGAGCTCTTATAAATTGTAGCGACTATGTACAATGAGGGAGAGTTAAATTTGCCACCTCTTAGCTACTTTTCTTTTGATAGTTGCATTACTTCATGAAACTACATTTTTAGGAAAAATGGGGAAAGAAACCTCTATTGACACATTTTTTCTTTAATAAACATTCCTTTAAAACAGGGGTATCAAACTTGATTTCAAGGAAGCCACATCTGGGTTGTGTTTGATTTCCGGGGGCCAGGGTGCGCATGGTCAGCTCGATGTCACTCATTTCAGGGGTGCCTCTGGAAGCCCAAACACTCTGCTAGAGAAAATGGGCTCCTGAGGTCTGTTTTTGGCTGTGGTGGCCTCCTGCAATCCACTTCCAGCAAAAACAGAGCTTTTTGTTGGCCAAAGCTCCATTTTAGCTGGCAAAGGCACCGTGGGCCAGTCCTTCACTATTTCCAGGGTAGCTCCAAAGCAGTGGTGATATGCTGCAGGTTCACTCTGGATTGCGCGATGACTGTGGGAGGCTCTGCCCACTTGCCCGAATGTAATGCACAACCTACTGTGCATGTGTAGAGGTGGTATGCGTGAGTATTGCAAGCGCATGTGTGAGCGTGAAGTATCCATACTCCTTATAGCACTTAAGATTCCTTTAAGCACTTAAATCTTCTTCAATGGATAGTAGCAGGGGTGAAATTCCAAATGTTTCCCTACCGGTTTTGTGGGTGTGGCTTGGTAGGCGTAGCAGGGGAAGGATACCACAAAATTTCCATTTCCACCCCATGCTGGGGCCAGCCAGAGGTGGTATTTGCCGGTTCTCCAAACCTGCTGAATTTCACCCCTTCAGCTTATCTGTTTGTCAGGATAGATTAATCCTATGTGTAAATCTGAAATTATTAGATCCTACCACACTTCTTCATATATTGCAATAATGACTTCCTAGATATTAAAAGATATTTGCTAGCTTTAAGAGCCACAGTGGTTAGAATGCAATACTGCAGGCTACTTCTGCAGACTGCTGTCTGTCTGCAATTTGGCAATTCAAATCTCACCCGGCTCATGGTTGACTCAGCCTTCCATCCTTCTGAGGTCGGTAAAATGAGGACCCAGATTGTTGGGGGAAATATGTTGACTCTGTAAACCACTTAGAGAGGGCTGTAAAGCACTGTCAAGCAATATGTACAGTAAGTCTAAGTGCTATTACTATTGCTATTTCTCTTACAATTTCATAGACAAGAAGCACGTATGAATGCTTACTAAGAACTTGTAGAACAGGATGACAGAAGTGAATATGGAGATCATTGATTCCAGAAGAAGTGTCTTAATATTTTACCATAATGCTTTTTAGGAATATATCTGAACCCATGAGCACAAAAGTGATACAAAGGGATGATGATGCACAAAATAGCTTTTCCTCTTTCTTCTATATGCATGTATCCTACCCTCTGTTGTACACTTGCTGCATTAAGAAGCAAAGCCTGAACACTACACTCTCATTAATTTTATTTATCTACTTCCATTACCTAGCAAATTTCTAACACTCATTCTCTCCTGAACTGACATTGGAATTTGATATACCGTATTAAATTTCTAGGCTCATATTTCCTCAGCATGTTCCCAACAAATCAAATGACATGAAGTGCTCTCAAGCACTCAGATCAACTGAGCAAAAAGAAATCTATGCATATTAGACTTACAATTTCAAGCCTCTTCTTCATTGATTTCTAAGTAGATTCAAATTTAAAAAGTTACTAGAAAATAAAAAGCCTAAGAAAATGTGTTCTTCTAATTTCACTTTGATTATTGTTGTAACCCATTCAAAGCCAGGTTTTTTTCTCTCCTTAAAAATGCATAATTCTGCAATTGTGATTATACACTTCCACTTTCCCAACATCTGCTTTTTAGGAAAAAATATAAACTAAAGAAGGAAATATTCTCTACTAGGAAAAGGCTGGGAAGAAAAGTGGTGATAATCAATTCTATCTGAAGGTAGAATCTGCCATTATTTCTTCTAAAACTAGTAATTCTAAGCCGCAAATAATGAATTGTGTTCAGTTGCAGCAGATAGGTGTACAAACATTTTCCATCACCAAAGACTTACACAAAGGTATGTTGTTTCTCTTTTTGAATGAGAAATTGGAATGTTGCTACTGACAATGAAAAATCCAGTATTGATGGCAATAGAATAAATAAAATAAATAAAATGGACATGGAATTTCAAAGAAATTCCTGGTTGAACAACAATTCAGAAATGCTTGGTGAAGCAATGCACATTCTGCTTCTAAAGGGCAAAGTAAAATTATTATAGATCTTGCTGTGTGCCCTTCCAAATGCCTCTTCTGAAAGCCTTTTCCAGGTACAATCTGTGCAATAAGGAGCTTTTGCACACGTACAGCACATTCACAAAAGTCTCTTCTAGGTTAATGCCAGAAAAAAAATCCCCAATGTCAGCAAATTGCGCAGCATTTTAGACAGCTTTCTTTAATCTACAACAGAAAACTACATCTCCTGGAAATGTTAAAAATAGTGAAGATTTACACTATAAATTAGTTGTGGCCATTTCCTTTCTTGCTGTTTTTCCAAATGAGGAAAGCGAGAGTTTTCTTTGGAAATGTGCAATGTCTGCAGCACTACTATTACACAAAGCATCTTTGTCAGATTTCTGCAATCCATAGGGAATAGCCTATTATTTATTAGTGGGATTCTTTATTGTACCCTTTGCTTCCTCATGCCTCTGAATATTCAGTTTAATTTAAACATCAAAGCTAAGATAATCATTTCATGCATCAAATGTCACAGAATAATATGTAAGTATTTTATTTCTCTGAACTTTTTGTTCAAGAAAAATAAGGGGAAAAATTGAGAGGGGAGTAGAGGAAAACAAGGTCAGATTTCTAACATAAAGCGTTGCAGGATTTTTCATGTGATCTTCCAACACACCATATAAAAACTCTGACAAAACATCTATTCCATGGGCTGCATACTATTTTGTTGCAGCCCATGGAATAGATGTTTTTATTGCAAGCAGGATTAGCTGCCTATTTTTATGTATGCAAATTAAGAGCAACTGCAGCAAATGTGGTTTTCTGAAGAAGTATCATTTACTTCTTACAGGTAAAGGAATCTAGCTGATTGTATTTTGAACACTCCAGCTACACTTTTGGCCTTATTGGAATGAATGAAACATATTGTTCAGAAGTATCTTCCTCTGTTTATAAAACTGGAAGGAAATGAATAATAACAAAAGATGAACATAAAAGTGAGAATTTTCACAAACATTTTGTTATTTATATATTAGTTTCTACTAAATTCAGGTGTTATTCTTGCCTGAATGTAACTTTCCCAAATAAAGCAGTAGAATTGGGCTACATATCTCCCTGATTGGGAAAGTATGATTGCCATTAGTTATCTGCTTTTTCAAACAACCATGAATTTCAGGGAGGGCGAAATTAAATAAAAATGGTGTTCACCAGCTAGATTCCAAGACCTCATGGACAATTTTCAGATTTAAGTTAGGTTTTATTTTGCCTTCTGATAAGATTTAGACTAAATTCTAATTTCAGAATTGTTTTGCAATAATTGAAAAATAATCATAACTGAACTCCCGTAATGGTATGAAACCACAGTCAAATTTTGGAATGGAATTAGGTCAAAGCAGGAGTCATTAACAGTTGATTAACAAGAAGACAATTGAACATTGAACAAATTGGAATTGAACAAATAGCCAAAATAAGGAGCAGCCTTAGAAAAGAAGACTGCAGAAAAGAAGAAAGCAGAAACTGCCAGGGTCTTGAAAGAAATCAAGAGAATCGTTTTGCTGAAGAGCAGAGTTTGGGCCAAAAGCTATTCAGCACCTTATCAGCCAAGCCTGCCTTGCTTCCTTCTGCAAAACAGGGAGGTGTGGAGTGGCAAAAATTTGTCAGCCAGAGCCAGATCATCATTTCCGGTTATGTTTCATTTTAGGTCAGCAAGGTCAGTTTGAAGGGTGATCTGGATAACAGGTTAACAGGGTCTGGATATTAAGCATTTTGCTACTTGAGCAGAGAGGAGGAAAATAATGTTTGATTTAAAAAGGCCAGGAAACAATGTCTTGTCTGAAACAGAACTGAAGGGGGGAGTTCAGTGGGAGCAAGACACACTGTGAATGTTGATCAGGAATAGTTTTGCTCAGGCAGGGCAGCCCAAGATCTGTGAATACTATGTGCCTCAATATCTATATTCTTAGCATGCTGATATCCTGCCAAATTTCATGGGAAAATGGCTGACTTTCAATGCATGGTTTCAATTTGTGTTTAATGGGTTCATTGTATTTATTTATATTTTAAATATGGAAGTTGCCTGATTCCAGAATGATTCTGGTGGCCTGGCAGAAACAGAAAAACAATAGAAGATGAATCAGAAGCTTCCATAAAAGAATCTCTCTCTCTCGCTCTCTCTCTCTCGCTCTCTCTCATTCTCTCTCTCTCTCTCTCATTCTCCTTCATTGACAAGGATCTATAACCACCCTAGTCCTAAAGACTTTACAGAAATCAAATGTATTTAAAACATGGATAGGTAAGCTAAGGCTACTTCTATCAAATTGTATTGGTGTGATTTTTTAAAAGTACTCATGTAATTATTAGCTATTTTGAGACAGGGAACTTAGATAAATACTGAGATAGCGGCTTGACAAACTTTAAAAAAGAAAAGAAAAATCCCACTTACTCCCCAAAACAGAAAAATACTAGGAATGTACCTGTTCAATTTACATCACTGTTCTGTTTACTCCAGGTCTCACTCTGAATAACCATAAGTGTGCTTTCTGAAGAATGAAGGTTGTTCATTCCTGTTATGAAATAAAAGAACAGAGAATGATGTCTTGCAATTCACACGAAGAAGGAAATGCCTTGTAAATTATTTTCATACCATTTGAATATGAATTCAATTTGAATATAATTGCTGGCCAGATATGATCATGATCCAAATGAAGAAATTAAAAAGCATATTTATCCTGCTGTCAGTTGAATGTTAAACTAACCAGAGGAAGTAATCTGATCAGACTTTATTAAACTGAAGCTGAATTTTTATCCCATGCCAACAAGCATTGTCTAATTTGACCAACAGAATAATCCTCCTTCAGGATGCTTGCCAGTGCTCTGTTGTCTTTTCATGGTAGGAATTATTGTCACATTTAACTTAATTGCAGAAAATATTCTCTTTATAATGGAGAAAGAAAAAAATACAGTGAATTTAAGGCTGCATCACCTGCAGAAAATTCATGATCAGATATCATCATTATAGAAAATTTCCATATCCCCAAAGATAACTGGAAGTGGAATCTGTGTGTCTTGATTTCTCCAGATTTGCAAAAAAAAAAAAAAAAGTAGTCACAATAGACAGCCAGTTTGATATATAGTGATAAGGGCATCAGGCTAGAAACGGGGAGATCTTGAGTTCCAATCCTGCCTTGGGCATGAAGCCAGCATTGCAACCTTGGGCCAGTCACTTTTGCTCAGCCCTAGAAAGATGACAATAGCAAACTGCTTCTGAATTTTCTGCCAAGAAAATTGCAGGGACTTGTCCAGGCAGACTTCCAGAATTGGACACCATTGAACAGAAGAAGAAAAAATCACAATATGGTGTCAATTTTAAATGCCGTGGTTAATTTTCTGAACTGTTTGACAGTGAAAAAAAGTGATGTATAGTTTAGAAACTTGAAAGAGAATAGGTATGCTAGAGCCTGCATTATGTATATGCATATATAATATTTCCAGAAAATGCAATATTGTTCTCCTTTGAAAGGATATGTAACAAAAATGGCTTAAGGTTATATCTTGATATTATATTATTTCATTCAAAGTTAAGGAGAATTAATAAATAATCTAAGTGTTAAAGATGTCAGAGTTATTATAGTCCCTGGGTAGGGGAGACTTATTGATTTTTGGGAAAAGTATTGGGAGTGGGGGGAAGTAGCAGAAAACAAACAATGTGAAGTTAGTTGAGAATAATTATATATTATCTGAGGTAATCAAGAACAACCAGAATGGATGGGCCCAGTTCTGGCTCTTCTCTTTCATTGACCATACTACATGTGATCTTAAAGACTTTGGGGAGGGGGCAATAATAATTCCAATATAGTGAAATGGGAAAGAGCTGTCCCTGAATTATAGACTTACTAAAAGGCAAATATAGTCTGCAAGTTGTATGCCAGGCACCAGTAAAGGAACTGATGCACTATGAATCTATCAGAGCAACAGATTTGATCAGGCCACATTAACCAAGTGCTCCATTACCAAAGTAACAAAAAGAACTGAGTAAGAATGTTATTCAGACAAGCACCAATACACAGCAGAAACCCAGACCACCAGAAAAAGGAGAGACTTGGTTGGTATGAAGAATGCATACATTTTCCTGTTTCCATGTTAAATCTTCTAATTATAATCATATCAGTTATAGGTTTAGAAAGTTATATTGGTCAGGATATATTATGAACCCTGGGTTCTGACCAAGGCTTCCTGAGACAGTAACAATCACACATTTAGTTCTAAAAACCCTCTTTTTATTTCAATGGCTGTGAATTATGTTCATTCACAGCCCCTTAATGAGTCCCAAGCAGTTTGTAAATCGTGCAACAGAAGTCTGCCACAGTCTTTTGGGATAAGGCTGATAAGCACCCACCTTTATTTCCCTTGAAACTCTGCCAAAGACCTAATTGCTAATTATTTTTGCAAGGCCAAACAGAGCACAAAGACAAAATGGAGCTTCAGAATTTAAACCGACCAGAATGAACAAAGTTGCTTCCTTCAAAGGCTACTGTCCCTTTGCTCCTCCTTTTTGTCTTATGGGAGGAGCCAATCATCTCCAAGTCTTACTCCCAAGTCACCCCTTTTGTCTTGACTGTTCTTGCCTCCTGGCAGCTCTGCACCTCGCGCACCTGTTCCTCTGCCTCGCTTTTGTCAGACTCTGGAGACTTCCTGATGGCCCTGGCCACATCTCTACCTCCAACACAGAGCTTTCCCCAGACTCCAGGACTGGCCCATGTTCCTACACAGCCTCATCACTGCCCAACTCTGCTGCCAGCTCCACAGGGCACCAGTGGACCACAACACCCTGGTCCTTAACTGAAAATAGTGAGGGGGCTCAAATTACTTTGGATATGCTTGGCACGACACAGCTTTAATTGGTAAATATGAAAAATCAGATGGAACTCAATAGAGGTTGGATGGTCTATTGAGGGCAAAGGACCGACTGAGGTGAATGCAACCAAATATGGATGATCTAGTCTGATGGACATGTGAAGAGCCATACTTTATTCTCAATGGTAAATAGTGAGAAGACAAGTCTCCACACTACTGCATTACATTCTGCCAGATATTTTTAGCACGCTGGAATAATCTGACCTTCACATAGATGTGTCAACCAATCTCCACAAGTAGGAAAATAAGAATGGGCAATCATGGAGGAATTATTCTGGACCTAGTATCCATGGAAGATGCTCTGATTTGACTTGCCTATTTCTACCAGCAGCTTTTGTGTGAAACTGAAATGCTGCATCGATTGATGCAAGTTCATTTTGTCACATGACAATATCTCAAATTCATTCTGCGGCACTGGAACAGCGGATCTACATAATAAGACATTACCATTACCATCACCCCACACTCTTCTTTATTACTAATCATCAAGCCATCGGAATAGAGCTCAAAGAACTTAAATTTCCTCTGCAGAAAATGCTTCTGAATACGGTTAAAGGGCAATGTTTTTATTTTATGTCCTTTTTAAAGCAATGCTCTGTGGAAGCCGTATTCCAGATTTTAATGTATTTTGGAGGAGGGTTTATTCAGTGAATTTCATAAATTAAATGAGTAGAAAAGCCAAGTCATTTTCAACTGATGCTGCATGTGGAGAGGTTAGAAAGTTTAAACACATTAAACCTGTACCAGCAACATAAACAGCACAGCAGTTTCTGTGAGAGGACAATGTGCCAAAGAGCAGCCCGAGGGAACACATCTAAAAATGTGTTCTGAAGTGTTTGACTCTAAATGGATTTTTCATTACCATACTAAAAAATTGAAACTCTTGTCTGGCTTTTTCTTCCATTTGTTTTCTATCCATACTTCAGTTGCACTACCTCCCTAGCATTGCAGTAGACAAGCATGCAGACCTGCCTATATTACGGAACACTTGCTGGATGATAGTGAGTTTGAGATCCAGTATGAGGTTTGCTCATCAAGTTTCTATGGACTACAACTATTGCAACTCTGAGGAAGACCTCTGGTGATCAAAGGCTGGAGATGCTGACTGGATATAAATACTTCCATCTGCAGTTAGGACAGAGGACTTCCTTACTGCTTCCTTACTGTGTCCAGTTCTCCTGGAAGCCATCCTCAAGCTTCTGGATCCCATAACATACCTAGTCATTTAGAGCTTAACCCTTAGTACTTCAATTTCATCTCAGGAGTGCAGGACAACATGAAATTGCCTCTGAAATTTAGCTACTGTAAAGCTTAGGTGGCAGTACTACCTAAGTAACCTTGAGGTAACTTTGAGGTCTCTTCCAACTTTATGATTTGATGTACATCTGTCTATAAGTACAATTTATCCATCAGTCAACAAGCTGACCTACTTCTACCAGGTTTATATGAGTGTAACATGCTTGTTCAGGCTTCCTGTTCATTTTTTATTCAGAATGTGCTCGGATTGTCACAAAGGGTTGGTTGTCTTTTCTGAGTGGGTTTGTTTAGGAAATGGTGACTGAATAAATGAAAAGCTGTTATATGCCTGCTGTTTCATAGCACTTGGAATAATATTTACTCTGCTTGTCCTTAAAACAATTTCAACAATGGCTCATTTTCTGAGTCCATTTTCCTGAGCTTAATGACTAATTTATTTTATGTTGGTCATTTTAAAAATATGTTTATCATACTGTATCTTCAGGTATGAAATGATATAGATGATGAATGTTTCATTAGGAAGATAAGTTGTGTAATGTGGCTAGAGGGATTTCTGTGTTCCATTAATTTTCTTTCCTTGTTATTTCATGTTAATAGGAGAAATTAAATAAGAACAAAAGTGACATGTATATTAAGCAATAAAATGGAAGCTGCCTAATTCTTATGATTAATCTTATGATAAATATTCTACAGCAAAGATGATGAGGAAGAGAATCTATTCTTTAAATATTATGAGCAGCTAGGAATTTCCCTATGTAGATAGCAATAGCACTTAGATTTATATACCACTTAAGAGTGCTTTACAGCCCTCTCTAAGCCGTTTACAGAGTGAGCATCATGTTCCAACAATCTGGGTCCTCATTTTACCCACCTCGGAAGGATGGGAGGCTGAGTCAACCTTGAGCCTGATGAGATTCAAACTGCTAAATTGCAGGCAGTTGGCAGTCAGCAGAAGTATCCTGCAGTACTGCATTCTAACCACTGTGCCACCCAGAGATGAGCGGCTATAGAAATCAAACAAACAAACAAACACATACATACATAAATAGATAAATATGGAATCAGATCAGTCTTTTCTAATCCCAATTATTTAATGAATAACCACATACGGTAGAAATTCTCCTTCTTAAATTGTCTGCTTATAGCCACCCATCTTTTGTTATATTTCAAACAAGTTAACCTTTAACAATTTCCAAAATAGCTTCCAGTCCTTTGCTGAAATTGATTTCTCCACTGCAAGTGACAACATAGGGGGAAAATTAAATTGAACATTTACACATTTTTCTCCAAGAAACTGGTCATAATTTATTTTGCAGGCTATGTAGAATATGCAGTGTTTACTGGTGATGGCTGGCAAGGACATCTTTCTAAGTCATATTAACTTTTAATTACTGGCTAATGGTTTTTCAGGGACAGGATTCAATAGTGTTTTACTACTGCCAGTAAAGCCAGGTTCAATGGAGTATTTTCCACTGATGCCAGTAACTCATACATAGCAAAACATTATGGCAGACAAGAGCTCAATTTAATTGTTGGTATGAAATAGTTCACCCAATAAAATACACTTAAATTAACCATTGAAGCAAAAACTATGTAGAAAAATCGGAGAAGCCAAAATTGGAATATCATTAAATAGAATACTGCAGTATGATGTAGTATTTTCCCTCTATAATACTCTAATACACCACTTTAGGTAGTACATTTTCATCACATTTCTACACATAGTATCAGAGTCCCAAAAATAGCAAGCGGAAGGCTAGGAAAATATTGTAATCAAAACCTGAACATCTCTCTTTTCAACACAATCAATTATAGGTTACCATAGCTACAATTGGTCTGAAACCATTTTGGAGGGCACATCAATCTGATTCAGAACAGAATACATTTACTCTTTAAAATGAAAATGTAAACATCCCTAATCATCACTACAATGATTTAAGTGAATGTTGTTAATCAAGGTATACATAAAAAAAGCAGAAGACATGTAAGGATATGTCATTTCAATAATTTTGGGTTGTAAAGGCACCCCTTTGAGAGGTCGATTGGAGTTAGCTTCTCTTGGTCTGTGCATTATTTCCTGGGGGAAATCATCCCATGTGTCTTTTACCTGCAAATATGTATAACAAGGAAAAGCTATCCTACATCAAGATTTTTGTATAACGTTAATCAGTATAGCTTTAATAAAGAGAACATTTCATTTAAGAATCTTGTGTATTTCTCATCAAGTATATCAACATGGTTTTCCCAGTTGCAATGTATGGCTGTGAAGTTGTACCATAAGGAAGGCTGAGCGCCAAAGAATTGAGGCCTTTGAACTATGGTTCTAGAGAAGACTCCTGTAAGTCCCTTGGACTGCAAGGCGATCAAACCGGTCAGTCCTAGAGGAGATCAACCCTGATGGCTCTTTAGAAGGGCAGATCCTGAAGATGAAACTCAAGTACTTTGGCTACCAAATGAGAAGGAAGGACTCACTGAGAAGAGCCTAATGCTGGGAAAGATTGAGGGCAAAAGAAGAAGGGGACGACAGAGAATGAGGTGGCCGGATGGAGTCACTGAAGCAGTTGGTGTGAGCTTAAATGGACTCCAGAGGATGGTAGAGGACAGGAGGAATGTTGTCCATGGGGTTGCGATGGGTCGGACAAGACTTCGCAACTAACAACAACAATATCAACATTTAGGAAATATAGACAGGTAATGTAGCCTGGGTGATATGGCCAAAGTGACATGGCCACTGCTGCTGGCCAGTTAATAGAACTGTTTAAAATAATTTCTACATTGGAAGTAGAACAGGAGCCTGGCTTTTAACTTGGCTCATGGTAGTGATGGTTGATTGCATGATCATAAAATGTTGTCTGTTTTTCTGTTCACCTCCCAAAGTCATATTTCACATATGGAAAATATCAAGTTTTCCATAACTTCATTGGCATTAGCTTAGCATCCAAGGTTTTCTTCTACCATCAGTTCTTCATAATACAAAGTTATATAAATGACCCAATGGAGTAGCTTTGCCCATTATCACAATTTACACAGTAGCAGTACACAAACTGGTTCCAGAGCTGCATGAAGACTCCCCAACACCCAGGGTGCATCTCTCTGAGTTCTCTCCAAACGTTGCTGATGAATTTAAATGTAATGTAATAAAGATAATACATTTTCAACACACAAGATGAAATTATACAAGCTGTACTTACATTTAATTTGATCAAGATAATGTCAACCATTAAGTTGTGTCCGACTCTTGGCAATACTAGGTCTCTTCATGTCTTCCGATCATGCACTTCTTTGAGTTGTTCTGTGCTCTGGGTAGAGTAATTTAATTTACATTAACTAAGTTTTAGATTTAATTTTGCTTCATTCAATTCTTTAAAGAGAAGTCCACAGTGCTCCTCAAAGGCCAAACAAGATTATAAATAGAAAGTTAAATCGTCTTTTCTTTTACTTGCAGTCATTCTATCTCCCTAATAGCAAATTGAGATGGATTTTTCCAATCATGAAATGACTGTAATTGCCTCTTGTGATACTAAGAAACAGGTAGACTACTTAATTTTTCTTGCTAAACAGGAAAGCTTGCTCTGTAAACAGAAGCATCTTTCCTGTCAGGAAAGACAGGAACAATTTGCACAGGAGCATTTCAAAAAATGTGTGTTCGTAGATCAAACCAAACTTTTTCCTTCATTAGGCCTTCTCCAAGACCAATGATGGAATGATACAATTCTTTGTTTATATTCATTGACTATCTACTATACAGTATAACTTTTGTTGTAAATGCAGTCTTTGGAGTGGGGCTTTTGTGGAAACTGTTTGTTTGCCTATTCTGCAGACTAACTCAGGCCTAAAAATAAAACCGGATGGTATTGCTGACCCCTTTTATTTCATATTCCTGAAGAACAAAAAATGGGCCTAATGTTTTTTTGAGCACAAGTTGAGTTTTTTTGTACAACAGTGCCTTTGCCCAATGCCAGCATAAATCTACTGAAGTGCAGAGTGCATTCATACTTAAAAACCATGAAGAGAAATGTGCAATCACATGAAGGTGACCACATGCAATTATAATATTAACAGACAATTGATTTAATTGATTGATTGATTTTTATCCCACATTTATTATTTTTAGAAATAACTCAGGATGGCAAACATGCATGATATGCTTTCCTCCTCCTTTATTCCCCACAGGTGGGTGGACTGAAAAAGAGTGACTGGGCCAGAGTTCCCTAACTAGCTTTCATGCCTAAAGTGGAACTAGAATTTATAGTCTCCTGGTTTCTACCCTGGTGCCTTAATCACTAGACCAAACCCAAAGGTGCTTTTTCAAGACGCAACTGGACTTTCTGTTTTTTCTTTGAAGATGTTTCGCTTCTCAGATGAAGAAGCTTCTTGGATGAGAAGCGAAACATCTTTAAAGAA
>JANHFT010002965.1:151121-163270 GCA_032467955.1 Pseudoxenodon macrops | reverse complement strand
GATGCAATATTCCAAATGTGTTCTTACCAAGGCATTATAAAGTGGTATTAACACTTCACATGATCTTGATTCTGTTAATCCCTCTGTTAATGCAACCAAGGATTGTATTGGCTTTTTTGGCTGCTGCCACACACTGCTGGCTCATACTTAAGTGGTTATCCACTAGATCCATCTTATAGTTTGTTGTGTCCTCCTTAATCTGCATTTGCATGCGCCGCCGCTGGTTGGCTAACTAGCGGCGGGAAGTTTGAACCAATGTCAGTGGTCGGCCGTTAAGCCAGGGGAATCCCATAAAAGCGGGTTCCCCGCAGCCTGTCAGCAGTCCGGATCACTATGAGCTGACCGCAATAAACGAGAGCTGACTGTTCACTGCGACTCGAGTCTTTCCTACGCTGCGTGATCTAACATAGTTACTACTATTGAGCCAGGTACAATCTGTTCTATACCTGTGCGTTTATTTGAGTAAATTTAAAATATATACATTGTATTTATAATAACTTTTAATGACTTTTTGTTGATTAGGACTGAATGAAAAGGCGTTGTATTTTGTTTATACCGTAGGTAAGACATGAAAGAGGAGTTCTTTTGTTGAAATATCAGAGAAGGGGATAAGTTATTGAAATTGAACTGGTCTTGATGAAGAGAATCATTTAAATCTTTTTTTTCTTTTTCTCTGAACATTTCCTTTCTTCTTTGTACATTTTTCTTAGTTTGTGTTTTTATTTTTTTATCTTGAAACTTCAATAAAAAAAACATTATACAAAAAAAGATAGCACCAAGGAGGTCATGAAACTATTAATGGAGAATCACTGAAATCCTTTCAAGTCCTTTCCGAGTCGGCTCGTGAGCTTGAAGTAAAGCTATACTGAATGCAAAAGAAGACATTTCCAGACCCTTTTATGAAGCCCTGAGTGTCCTCGTTGCTTTTTTAACATGCCACATTTGCTTTTCAAAGGAAGAATAATCATGCCTAGAGCACATAAGGCTTCTGTGAGAAGCTTTGCCCATCCAACCTTCTGCTTACTCTGCAGAGAGAATTACTGTGGAGGGAGTTACTCACAGTGAGGAAGAAATTGCAAGTGTGGGGAGGGAGAAGAAGATGAATTGTGATGGAAAACCTAGTACACTAAAGAGAGAATGCACTAAAAGCAACTTACAGCTTGTCAGATTTGCAAGTGGCAGCATTTTAAGAGCTGTTTAAGAAAAACTGATCTCAGATAAGAAAACACACCCCTGTTTTCCCTTTCTGGGAGAAATAAGGGCGACTGTCTTCAGAAAACAATCCAAACGTTAGAAATTATGCCAAAGTAAGCGTCATGTGCTTGCTTGTGTTTGCTGTTAAAATATGGTTCTATGGTTTATTGAGCTTTCTTTTGCTCATTTATTTCCAATGCAAGAATTTGATTTTTGTAAAATTGTACAATTCTGTTACTGTTTTATTTGATGCATAGATTGGAATGTAAGTATTAAAAGTAAGTGGCGTGTTGATAGCATATTCACGATTAGTGCAGGTTCGAATAATACGATAGTTGATTTCATGTGAATTGTAAATGGATTCCAGTTCATGTTTAATGTGCCCCAAAATTCAGTTAATGTGAGGCTGGAGCATGTATAATTGAGGCTACTTTAAGCACAGTTGCAGTTGGGGGGGTCTTAGACACTACTAATCTTCATTGTGCAAAAGGGAGGAAGATCCTGCCCAAGAAAAACTGTACAAATTTAAAAAGAATAGGGTTGACACTGCATTACAGCAAAAATGTGATGTATTTTAATGACAAAAACATGATTAACAAAATGCTAACATATGACAAGATGTTGGAATCTCTGATTGGATACTTTTGTTTTTATTTTGCTTACTATAACTACTCTGTGACTTTGTTTACCAAAAATTTAAAATTTAAGTATATTCTTTTCATACTTCACTGTAATATTTCATTCATATGCCCGCACACATTTATTTAACATTTTTTCATTTCCTATTTTCATCAGTCTCAAACCAGTGTATTTTCTACACTTTGAATAGTGTGAATTTGAACAATGTGACCATTTCATGGCAATTATTAACTGCATTGATTAAGTTCTACTTGTATGTATTTCTTGCCCAATTTTAATCCTAATAAAATAATTGTCTTATTCGGGGTGGTGGAAAATTCATTTTAGCATTTTAGGATGTCATAATTTTGCAAAGTTAAAGAACCCCTGGGAATTTTTGACAATTGCATGCAATCAGAATTGGTTAGAGAATCAGAGTTTCAAATTTTGTAGAATGATAAGAGCTTGAGATTTGAAGAAAAGCTGTTGAACTGTACACTCAAATAAAATCAGGCAGTATGATGTGTCTTCTGGGTTTATTGCTGAAATTTTGTTTCTGGAACTAATATGGTTGAAAGAATATCTTCTCTGCTTCTATTGTGTCTCCATACTCTTATTCATTTTGGATAATGATGATAAAGATTTTTTTTGCTGGCAATTACTTACAAGATTGTTTGTAGATAACATTGTTCACATTCTCTCTGACTTAGATGCTACTTATACAGCATTTTATAGGACATAACACAAGTTATGTCTTGTGAGACAAACTGGGATTCCTTTGTACAGATGGAAGGTAGAGTTTTCTGTGGCATGAGTTTTGCCACCTATGGCAAAAGGGCTGAATATATCTCTGCTTAGCTTCTATGTGTGTGTGTGTGCTAGATGACGTGTGCAGCTTTGAGAGGTGATCCGTGTCTATATGATGGCTGGAGTAGTGTGGTCTGCCTTCAAAAAGGTTGTATATCACCTATTAAATGCAGCAAGCCATCTCTTAATACAGCCCTATTAGACAACTTTCACTGAATTTCTAACCTCTGCCCCCAACCATTTTTTTGGAAAAACTGTTGGAGAAGGAGATAGGGCTTCTTCCAGGGAGAATTCCAGAGGAAGCTGATGGTCCAGATTCAGGCTTGGGTGGGAATAGCATTGATTACTGGTTTGTGACTTGGGTTAGGACCTGGGTTGTAGCAACACGCTTGTCCTGTTAGATCTCTTAGTGACATTTAATATCATTTGCAATGATATCTCTTTGGACCACCCTGTGAGAGATGGAGATGCAAGCAATGTCCTAACTGGGTGATTCCAGTCAGCATTCATGAGGGGGGAATATGGGGGAGGGGGGAACAGCCAAGCTCTTGATTGTTCCATTGGATGTCACTTGGCTAAACCCTCTAAGTCAGCCTAGCATTACACTTATGTCAGAAGCACTGAGACACTTCCAGGTTGAAAGGACTAGCTGGTGACATCACCATTGCCTGGGGGATGCCCAGTTGGGAGCTCCTTTCATGTCCCCAGCAGGAGCTGGAGCGAAGGACAGGAACTCATCCATCTCACAGCAGCACTCGGGTCTTGGACATGAGCTTACTAACTTCCAACCCAGCATACTGAATCTGAATGTGCTTTCCTCCTTCATTTTATCATTTTATCCTCATGTGAACTAGGGAGGGGATTGTCTGAAACAATTTCTCAAGTTAGTTACCGGTAGTTTGGACCAGCTCAAACCTTGCTTCTCTGACTGTTATCTTAGCAGTGGCTTTTTCTCCAGTCCTTCGAGGTTATTCCCTCTGCCCTTTACATCCATGCTGTTCAATATCTAAATGAAAGGTTTCCCTGGAGGAAACCTATGACTGTTGAGCTAATGCTGCAGATGTTCTGATATATTTCCTGAAGGCTTGGTCAAACAACCTGAATTAAAATCCTGAATGATGATCATAGGTGATCAGTGTGGTCATGCTTCAAGAAGACTTCCTGTGATTTATGGGATCATTGACCCATCCTTAGACTAGTGTACCTTGGTGTATCCACAGCTGTTCTTCTAACAGCAGTTGGTTCAGAACATAGTGGCTGAGCTGCTAAGAGTCAAATTAGTAGCATGGCATCATCACTCTGGTTGCATCTTTGGCTGCCAATAGACTCCTGGGTCCAGTTCAGGGTGTTAGGCATACAACCATATTTCTGTTGGATCTTTGGCCTGCCACACTTTCTATTATTCTACTATGCATATTCTATTGTGGGAAAATGGGAGGGGGGATTGTACGGAATTGGTGATATGTAGCCATAACAAAATTATTTTTAGAAAGTCAAGGTCATCCTTTGCCTCTGCACCTGACCGGAACTTTCTAGAAAGATATTTGGAATGCTGACACAGGGTGTTTTTTAAATTATAATAACTTATGTGTATTGATATTGATATGGGTGTATTTAAAAGATTGTTCTCCTGCTCTCCTGCTTGAATGCAGCCTAAAGAGGAGTTGGGTGTTAAAAGGAATGGAAGCTTGGAGCCATGCCTCTTTCGAAGCCCCTCTGGTTTATAAAATACTTTGTTATTGTTTACTTTTAAGCAATTGCATTGTAAACCACTCCGAATCATTTGGAAGAATGATGGTGCATAAACATCTGTTTGGAATGCATCAGTCATTCACTGAAAGCTACAAAATATACTACAGAAAGCAGGTAGAGAAAGGAAAGTTCTTTAAGGAGGCTTACACTGAAAGGCAAAAGACAAGCAAGAAAGTATTTTGCTGAGTTGGAGTTTTAAAGTAAGGAGGAAGGGAAGACTGATTCTTGGCTATGGTGGAAAAAGGATGGCGGGTGTTAGGGGTAGAAGAGAGGTTTCCTAGGAAACTAGTTTCACAGAAAATAAATTATAGTTGCAGAGCATGTCTCATTACTTTGTGTGTGTGTGTGTGTGTGTGTGTGTGTGTATGTGTCTGAAGTGCTAAATTTTATTACAAGAAATTTCAACATTCTCCATAGGGCGTCAGATTGTGTTTTCTTGTGGATTAGAACTAGTTAGGTCAATAAATCACCCAAGTTCTGAAGCAACCTTAATTTTTTTAAAAATGGAATATAAATTCCTCCTATTAAAGTTAAACTTAAAGTGAACTGCTCCAAACTTGATTGCAGAAAATACAACTTCAGCAACAAAGTGGTCAATGCCTGGAATGCATTACCTGACTCTGTGGCTTCATCCCCAAATGTCCAAAAATTTAACCTTAAACTGTCTACTGTTGACCTCACCCAGGGGTGGGTTCTACATACCTTTCCTACCTGTTTGGGTCGCAACAGAAGTGCGTGTTTTGCACGCACACACTCACTGCGCTCATGTGCGTGCACCGTCACATCCGGGTATTGTTTCGAAAATAAACCTCTGCGCATGCGCAGAAGGCTTTGCGCATGTGCAGAGAGTTATTTTCGAGGCAATTTCCACCAGTTTGTGGCCGTGTCCATCTGGCTGTCGCTGCCGGTTCAGCAAGCGGGGTGAAATTCCCACTACTGGTTCTAGCGGACTTGACTGAACCGGCAGGAACTCACCTCTGACCTCACCCGATTCCTAAGAGGTCTGTAAGGGGCATGCATAAGCGCACCAGCATGCCTACCATTCTTGTTCTAATGTTTCCTTTTATTCGTATTCATTTCATGTATTCAAATCATGTCTATACTTATATATATTGTCTGATATGTGCTTGACAAATAAAAACAAACAAACAAACAAACAAATAAATAAATATTACTTGCAGAGAACTTGAGGCTTTGGATGCACAAGCACAGGTTCTCTGTTTCCATCACTCAGTTCGTTTTTTTGACTGTCCTCCTGTGAATTATCTGTTCATAGAAAGTTAAACCATAGGCTGGAAGGGACCGCTGAGGTCTTCTAGCCAAACTCCCTGTTTAAGGCAGGAGACTGTAAGTCAATGAACCTCAAGGCTTAGTTGCAACAGTTTCCATAAAAATGCTATGTACCAGAAATGTACCAAGTAGCTGCTGTTGCTGCAGCCAACTTGCATTAGGGGAAACTAAGTGATGGGGGGGGAAAGGGTGTGAATAAGAATAGCATCCTCTTTATAAATTTGAGTAGAATCTAAACATACATGTACCACTGTGAGATTTGCAATAAAAACATCAGAATAATCCTGCTGGAGTAATCCAATGGCTTAATTTCAAGCATTCTGTTTGCCACAATGACCAACTACATACCTGAATCAGGATGTGAAAAGCAGCAGAACTGTCTCATTGTACCTTCATTTTCCAAGTCACGGAAATTGTTACGGTAGTTGATATTTCAGCATCTTAGGTTTGGCAGTGCAGTAGAATAATTGCGTTTTCCCTTGTCTTGCAGAGGCAGCTTTTTCCTGCTCTTACAGTTGGGGTCTCTCGATGCATATTGATTTTTTTTTTATCTCAGACTGCACCATCATTCATTTTATATTACTGGAGAAACCATTAGCAGTTTTTTTTAAAAAAAAGACAAGAAGTAGTGCGCCCATTAGTTTATGCATATGAGAGGAAGGGGTGAAACAATTAAAAGAACATCAGCTTATAAACCTGCTGATCCAGTTATTAGTAGACCAGATAAAATATGAAGAGACACAAAGTCCCTTCCTTGCTTCTTTCTTTCTTTGCCTGTAAGTGAAAAGAGGAATCTGGTCTGCCATAACACTGCAGAATTTACGTGGGTAAAGTGTTTTCCTTCTCGTATACCCAAAAAAGATAAAATTCAGCTGCCAATTCATCTATGTATTTAAATTTACAACATATGGAGAAGCATGAGTCTGGATGCTTTTAAAAGAAAAGAAACACTCTTTAGCCCCAAAAGCTATTTGATAATATTCAAAAATTTGAGTCCTTTTGCTCACTGGGGAGGCAATTGCATTGAGTTAATATGGAACAATATTTATCTAACTATTTTCAGGTAAGAATGTGTGTGCGATGAGAAAAAGTCTGAGGCAGTACAGGTAGTTCTCAACTTATGACTATAATTGTAACAAGAATTTCCATCACTAAGCAAAATGGTTGTTAAATGAGTCGCTCCAGATTTGACCCGGTTGTGAAGTGAATTATTGCTCTTGTTAAGTGAATCATTAAGTAAATCCGACGTCCTCAAATGATTTTGCTTGTTGGAAGCTACAGCTCTCATTTTCCATTTATTTATTCAATTTCTATAGCCGCCTATCTCAAGCAATGACTCTGAGCAGTTTACAATTCAAATAATAAAAACATTTTAAAAAATTGAAAACAATAAAAAAGCCTCCAAAATAAATATATACACCAGCCGAGATACTTAGCCAATTAACAATGAAGCCAGGAAGTGGGGGCCCTTATCCAAACGAAAGCTATGATTTTGTTAATCATGTTTGGTAGTAAACAACCACAGTTAACAAACAATAATGGTGGGTTATGCTATGAACATGCTACACTATAAAGAACATGTTACAATATGAATTAGCATGCAGTGTCTGGGTCTCACACTGTTCTAGGCTAGGGGTGAAAAACTCAATTTTATTGAGGGTCGCGTCAGGGTTGTGTTTGACCTTGGGGCGCTGTGGGGAGGGGGCATGGCCGGGTGGCATGGCCATCTTGATGACGCTCATGTTGGGGATGCCTGTGGTGGCCCAAGTGCTCTACCAGTGAAAATGGGAGAACTGGCAAAAGTACCGTGGGCCGGTCCTTTGCTGTTCCCAGGGCGGCCCCGTGGGCCAGATCTGTGGGCTGGATCTGTCTGACAGGCCTTGAGTTTGACACCCCTTTTCTAGGCCAAAATATGGTATGTGTGGTCCTAAAAATGTTATTTGAACTTATTATCTTAAAATGCAAGATACTCTTTAGAAAAAGTTACATAAATAGCATTTAATATTTTAATTATTATTGGTACACATAATTAATGTGTAAAAGCTGATACATGTGAAAGCATTCGGATCGCACTAAATATTTTATATCACACACAGCTTTTTTTTTTTAACTGTACAGGATTTGGAATGAAAGAAGAAGAATGAAGCGGAAAAACAAGCAAGCAGGTGCTATTTCTGAAGCTATAATGGATTTCAGAGAAGATACATAATGAGGGAGACATTTTATGGCCAGATGCAAAATTCACCATAAAATCTACTCTGCTTCCATTTATGTATTTTGAGGAGGGTGGGCAGGAAGGAGGAAGAAGAAATAACATCAGCAAGGAAGCCAACAAAGCAGAGATTACACTATTTATAGTTCATCATTCACACATCCATCTCAGATTCTGCAAACTAATCGGGAAGAATTGCCATTCTTGGAAAGATACTAGTTCTGTCAGGCCAATGCAATCCTAAATTACATTAACAGGGGGATTCAATCAAGATCAAGTGACTTACTAATACCACTCTATAAAGCCTTAGTAAGACCATACCTAGAATATTGCATCCAGTTTTGGTCACCACACAATAAAAATAAAAAACAATACCACACCACACAATAAAAAAGATGTTGCGACTCTAGAAAGAGTGCAGAGAAAGATGATTTGGGGACTGGAGACTAAAACATATGAATAACGGTTATAAGAACTGGGCATTGCTAGTCTATTGAAGAGAAGGACCAGGGGAGACATGATAGCAGTGTTCAAATATTTGAGGGGTTGTCATAGAGAGGAGGGGGTCAATTTGTTTTCCAAGATACCTGAAGGCCAGACAAGAAAGGAAAGTGATCAAGGAGAGAATCAACCTAGAAATAAGGAGACATTTTCTGACAACAATTAACCAAGCTTGTCTTCAGAAGTTGTGGGAGCTTCATCACTGGAGGCTTTTAAGAAGAGACTGGACTGCCTAGGATCTTCTGCTTGGGTGAGGGGTGGATAGGACTAGATGACCTACAACGTCCCTTCTAACTCTGTTAATCTGTTATCTGTTAATTTGGCTAGAAAGACCAATCTTTTTATTCTATGTTAAGAATTTTCTTATGTTCCCTTTAAAGATTCAAAATAAATGAATTCAAATACTGGGTATAATTGAAAGAGAAAAAGAGGATCATTCTATTCACATATTGTATTAGCCACCAAATGGGTTGTATAGTTTTGATTTGATCTGTTGTGTGAATCTACCATAGTGACTTTCAAACTGTAGGTAATAACTTAGTGCAAAATGTGAATTCAGTCAAAGTGGGGTATTAAACAAGCCATTCTCTATTGAAATTCTTTCTGTGCATTCACCCCTCCCCCATTACTGCCACCTGAGACCCTGCTAATCATACTGCTGAAAATTGGTCTCACAGTTTCTTATCAGGAGCAGAAACACATGGGGATTGTAGTGTAAACTATAAGCTTCACTTCATTTAAAAAATAAACAAAAGGTTCCTGCATATTCCCTCCAGGGCTTTCCACATGTCAAGGTGTTAGTAGTGCTTTATAATGCTTTGGTAAGATCACACTTGGAATATTGCATCCAATTTTGGCCCCAATGATATCAAAAAGATGTTGGGACTCTAGAAAAAGTGCAGAGAAGAGCAACAAAGATGATTAAGGGTCTGGAGGTTAAAACATATGAAGAAGGGTTGCAGAAATTGGGTATATCTAATTTAATTAAGACTAGGGGTGACATGATAGCAATGTTCCAATATCTAATATCTTTGGCTGTCAAAAAAAAGAGAGGGTCAACCTATCCTCCAAACACCTGAATGCAGGACAAGAAGCAATGAATCAAGGAGAGAAGCAATCTAGAACTAAGGAGAAATTTCCTGACAGTTAGAACAATTAATCAATGGAAGAACTTGCCTCTAGAAGTTGTGAGGAGAACTACAATACTGATCTGGCCTTCGAAGAAATCCAGTTTGACACCCCTCCTCTAAGCGGTTTACAGAATCAGCATATTAACATAATAACAGAGTTGGAAGGGACCCTGTAGGTAATCTAGTACAACCCCCCACTCAGGTAGGAGACCCTACACCATTTCTGACAAGTGGCTGTCCAGTCTCTTCTTGAAAGCCTCGAATGATGCAGCACCCACAACTTCTGAAGACAAGCTGTTCCATTGGTTGATTGTTTTCACTGTCAGAAAATTTCTCCTTATTTCTAGGCTGAATTTCTCCTTGATCAATCTATTTCCCTCAACAATCTGGCTCCTCATTTTACTGACTTCGGAAGGATGGAAGACTGAGTCAACCTTCAACTTGTCAAGATCGAACTCCTGGCAGTGGGCAGAGTAAGTCTGCAATATTCCATTCTAATCACTGTGCCACCACGGCTCTCAGATGTCTTTAGACCTCTTAAGGCTGCCCATGGATGGGGTTAGAATAAGGGTGAAAAGAAGACCTTGCCATCTGTAAAGGCAAGCTAAAACATCTCTCATTCAAAAGCTGGAGGTGAAAGGAAGGTGATATTATGGGACAAGTGGGAAAATGCTTCTAAGGAATTAGGGACAAGTGAGGACACAGCTTTAGGGAAAGGGCAGCACAACCACAGCAAGAAGAGGTGATTATGCCCCTGTTCTTCATGACTGGCCATCACATGTTAACTCAAGTGCTTTCTAACTATGCAAACAAATGTTTGTGCTTACAAGTGGGTGGGTGAAGTATCTCCTTGCTATCTTCTTAGATCAAGATTTTGTTTTGTTTTTTTACAGTTACTAAGGAAAGGTTGCACCCATCAGCACAAAGCTGATGAAACTGGCAATGAGCAAACCTGTCCTTTTTTCTTTTCTTTTTTTTTTGCAATCCCCTTGCAGAAGGGGGCTGCCTAGTGCTGTTCCATTATGTCATCTCCCTGCACTGCGGCAACAGCCAGCTCAGGATTTCCCCCCCCCCCCCGCCTTCATTTCCTATCAATATAATTATACAGGAATCTAAAATGCAGATCCGGCTACCATAACATGTCCACTCAGAGCATTTAGAAAGAAATCAGATTCATGAATCTTGTTGTCAATAGACTTATCTCATTTCTCATGAATAACTGGCGAGACCCTTTTAACCACTCCAAAGGCTAATATAACTTTAATAAAACATTGGGAGCTTCCATAAGTTCAGATCAAGAACTGCTTCACAGCTTGAAGCCCTCTTCGCAAGATTGCAATCCAACCTGTATTTGTAAAAAAAATTGTTATCACATTAAATCTGGCTTTTATTAATTCTTACTTCTTGGACCTACGGAGTTAGTGAGGTACAGAGGATAAAATGAGTTAACATAGACCAGGGATACAGAGTCAAGTTGATTCCTAGCCAGGCGAGTCACTGGATGATTTAGGGCCAGTTGGTCACAATAGGATTGTGGTTGTGAGGATAGAATAAAAGGAGATCCCATGTAAGTTACTCATCTAACAAATACATAAAGGCTAAGCTTTGCCCTATTGTATACAACTCTTGGGGGCGATTCTTTCTTTCTTTCTTTCTTTCTTTCTTTCTTTCTTTCTTTCTTTCTTTCTTTCTTTCTTTCTTTTCATTTAGTTTGTCCAACATGTACAAGATAACAGATATAAGTATAAACATGGACATGAGTACATGAAATGAGTACAAATAAATGGGGGCAGTAGGACAGGGACGGTAGACACGCCGGTGCGCTTATGCACGCCCCATTACAGACCTCTTAGGAATGGTGTGAGGTCCGTGGTAGATAGTTTAAGGTTGAAGCTATGGGGGTTTGAGGAAGTGACAATGGAGTCAGGTAGAGTATTCCAGGCATTGACCACTCTTGCTGAAGTCGTATTTTTCTGCAATTGAGTTTGGAGCAGTTAACCTTGTGTTTGTATTTTTGTTTGCCCATGTATTATTGCAGTTGAAGCTGAAGTAGTCGTTGACAGGTAGGATGCTGTAGCAGACAGTTTTGTGAACTATGCTTAGGTTGGACCGCAGGCAGCATGGTTCTAGGTTGTCCAAGGCCAAAGCCTGGTGGCATGAGGTATTGTGTTGTGAGCAGAGGAGTGGAGTACTCTTCTCGTGAAATCCCTCTGGACCCAGTATTAACGTCCGGTATGCAGTGTGGAGTCCAGGCAAACGAGCTGCATTCGAGGATTGATCTGGCAAAGGTTTTGTATGCTCATCTCCATTTCCTAGCCAAGGGAGCCAGCATGGTCTGAAAATGCTTCCATGGTCATGTGGCCAGCAGGGCTATACGCCAAGGGCCCATGGAATGCTGCTACCTTCACACCAAAGGATTAAGTCAATAGGACTCAGCAATCAGCCCTCTGCATAGCTGACTTTGGGAGAAACAGGAAGATAGTTTCATGACTGAAGACTTTATAACTGATAGATTACATGTAATTCTCAACTTACGAGCACCACTGAGCCCAAAATGTTTGTTGCTAAGCGAGACATTTGTTCAATGAGCTTTGCCCCATTTTATGACCTTTCTTGCCACAGGTGTTAAGTGAATCACTGTAGTT